>KZ119339.1:0-10318 GCA_002153405.1 Mycosphaerella populi pn0402
AGGTCGCCCTCGTGGTCATTCACCTCCCCCCTAGGCCATCCCCTCCCCCCCATTTCATCCCATTTTCCATTCGCGGTGGCAGTTGGTTGACGTGGTTTCTTTGCGGTAACTTAGGTGGGAACATGACCCGGCATGGGCTGTTACTTCGAAACTCCTTATTTCCAAGCACCAACAAGTCCAGTTGCTGGAGGCTGCTACCGTACTTGTCACCATGAACCAGGACGACCCCGAACAGTCCCTCGAGGCCGATTCCGAACTTTCCTCTGCCTCCCCTGACGCTTCATCTGAGGTGCACGATGGCCTCAGTTCCGCCGAGACAACCCCTCCCCCGATGGATGAGCAGGAGGAGGACGACGACTTTGAGATGTCCGGAATGCCAGCCAACTGGACCAAGCGCCCCAGCATTAGCAACGCATCCGCATTCTCTCGATCCTACCAATCGATTCCTTCCAGCTCGTACAACGACAGCGCTCCGCTGCACTCCCCTACCTTTTCTCATTTCCGCCAGTCAAGCGTCGACACTCGCCCCTCGACAGCGGACACAAGATTGCACGAGGATGACGAGGCGGACCTGGCAGCTGCCATTGGATTGTGCAACTTCGGTACCCCACGAACTTTGCCTGCTTCTATGACCCTAGATGTTCCGCCCGTGCCTCCTTTGCCTGCGCGCTATTTGGACTCGAGCAGCCACCCAGGGAACCGAAGCCCGTCCTTCGCCCACTCTGGTCCCCAGAGCGACTCCCTCCGTCGGGGCTCTAACGCGGATCTATTCCTTTCTCCTTCCCTCAACCCTTCGCTTTCTTACAAGGTGTCGGATGAACGCGGCGTGCGAACAGGAGACGCCAAGGCTCGTGACGGCCGTCGGCGTCGCAACGCTGACGTCGAGTTTGGCAGTCGTGCAGCTCCTGTGGATGACGACGACGACGGGGTCTTTGGCCGCATGGAAGAATGAACTCATTCTTTCCATTCGTTCTCCGGGCTTGCTCAGAGCTACGAAGCGGGTCTTGTCAACAGCACCTTGTGCGAAGACACGGCCCTTTCATGATAAATTACGAGCTTGAGCGCTTTTTTCCCTTTTCCGTTTTTGGGTTGAGACCCTTCTTATCTACACGTTTTCACGTGCACGCTGCTTAATGAAGGAATGAACTTTTGGCCGAGTCCTACGGGTTTTCCGCACATGACTTGGACGACAGAGTTCTCCTCTTCGCACGATGTGTCTGAAAAATTTCGGGACCTTGTTGCACTTTGAGAGATCCCATGTATCATGTCTCCTTGGCCCTACTCTTGTTTTTGATTTTCCCTCCTTTTTGCCGCTCTTGTTTGCCTCTGCGTTTTCTTTTGTTCTGGAAACATCATAAATGGCCCTACTTCAGGCCGGCGCATATTCATCACTCATATTCCAATCTCATACCTCGCCCTACCTTTGGCCTCGTTTACCTTCTGTTTTCTTGCCTCCCACTCCAATACACCTCTTTGTCTCGACCCTCATATCTCGAGTACCTCTCGTCCATTCTCTTCCCTCGACCCCTTTCTTTGCCCTATGCTCTCGCCTTCCCATCTGTACTCAATGAGCCTTGGACGGGAGTCACAATGAATATAAATCACCAAATAACCTATTCTCCTGGTACACGTAGATGAGACTATGTACTTGATTTGGTAGCTAGCGAATTGGTCGATCAACCTTGGAAGGCTTTGGATCTGAGATGTAGCCATGTAAGCATTGCTGTCCTGCCCATGGCCTCGGCTCTATGATAGGCTTATTATTATTTTGACTACGTAGTTTGCCCACACCAAATTAGCCGACTGACGTCGATCATGAAGAGTGGGGTTTTGTGGGGGTGGATAGGCAGGATTGGGAGTTTTGAAAAGCATTGTACCTTGTTTTGGACCAGATGAAGACTGGTGGCGGTGGTGGTTGTTACTTGGCTTTCCGCCATAGTAAACTCCTTCCTAATTGGCATTTGTGCTACTCGTATGCAAATCGCTAGCTGCTTCATGGCCCAACTAGAATTTTCAGGCTCAAATTTCTAATAGGCAAATCTATGACGCCAAAATAAACCAAATCTGATCTACGCAATAATATGGAACATTCAAAGATTGACATAATGTCCAAGTATATCGTTTGTATAGAGCATGAGAAATCTCGATGTTGATAATCATGGAGAGGTATGTAAAGCAGATGATATCGATTGCTTTTGAGGGGGAAACACCGGGATAACAATTGAAAATGCAAAACCCAACTCCGGAAAAGTCGTATCGTAGCCGGTCGAGACATGAAAGAACAAGACCCAGACATGTAACAAGAAAAGATAAAAAGAACGACATCTGAACCCTTTTCATCGACCGAAAAAAAATCCTGTTTAGTCGATATCCATCTCCTCGTGCTCGCCACCGTCCACCAAAAGCCTCGTCTTCTTCTTCTGTTGCTTCTCCAACCTGTCCTCTCCATGTACACGGTTGGCAGCCTTGCTCTGCTCCGCAACCATGGGCTGACCAGCCTCCCGCTCCCGCAGCTCCTTGCGAATGAGATGCTCTCCCTCCGCAACAACCTTGCGGTCCATCTCGCGCTGCCGGTCGCGCGCCAGCTTGCCTGCCAGACGGCGCTTCGTGAAGACCCTCTCGCGCTTCTGTCGGATCTCCTCCACACGCTGCATTGCCTGCACGGTCGCGGCTACCAGGTTGCGGACGTTGCGCTTCTTGGCGAACTGAGACAGCACAAGCGATGAGTCGACGATCATTTCCTTGCCATTAGCGGCGCGGTGGCTCTTGGTCCACTTCAGTTTGCGGGGCTGGCGCTTCATCTTGAAGNNNTGGCGCTTCATCTTGAAGTTCTTGTGGCATTTCGAGCGGCAAAATCGGAATTGGCGAGCGTCATTGCGGACGAATGTAATGCCCTTTCCCGGGAAAGCCGGGCGGGAACAGAAGTGGCAGGTTTCCACACTGCGGTAATTTGTTAGTCGGTTGTTTTTATGATATTCTTAGGGGTTCTGGAGGCTGGCATACCGCATGGTGGTGGATGGGTGGGGATGTGGTTGTTCAAGTTTGTATTGGAGAACTTTTTTTTTGAGCTTTGCGGCGTGGAGGGAGACTGCGCTAAACCCGATCGGGCGGAGTCGCTGACTTTTTACTCCCGCCTTTTCGAACCCGCTTCTCCGTCTTCCGCTTGTTTGACCTGAGTTCACCTCATCTGTACACTACCCAACATGGCTTCAACTCTGATGGTTGGTCTTGGTGTGGCCACCGCCGCCTTTTTGGTTGGTTTAATCGTCGGGGTTCTATTCAAAACTTTGGCTGACTTGCGTCTAGGGTCGCGCTGGCTTGGTCGCTTACCGTCGCTCTCAGGGCGGCATGAACGCTGCTGGAAAGGCTTTCTTCAAAGGGTGAGTCGTGAATTTGGACTCGGCGATTTATGCTTGAAACCAGTAATGAGGGAGTTGTCGCTAATGGTCACTATAGAGGATTCGAGCCGCGCATGAACAAACGTGAGGCGTCATTGATTCTCGAGCTTCCGTACGTCCCCATATCTACGAAACTAAGGCCTCGGCTGCGCTTGCGACGTCAAAGCTAACTGATTGGAACAGTGAACGGACTCTGAACAAGGACAAGGTGCGCAAAAAGCACCGTCAGCTCATGCTGCTCAACCACCCCGACCGTGGCGGAAGTCCCTATTTGGCAACCAAAATCAACGAAGCCAAGGAGTTCCTCGACAAACACTCTTGAGTGGACGCCTTTCTGTATTGAATTGACTGGGTTTGTCGCCTGGCTCATGGGGATATCCCGGCGGAAATCTGACTCTTCGGGTGTCAGCGTTCAAAACGCGACTCCAAGAGACCGTGGTTTTGGCATAGCGTGGCGTTATTTGGTTGTTTTTTTTTAATCAGATCGAGATTTGCAAGTCCCGATTCTGACTGTATTCTTTAACTACTGTGATATATTCTCTCGAGATCGCCACTCTTCAAATGTACTATTTACTATAAGATATTCACTTTCTTTCAGGGGGTCGAATGTCTAGGTCCACAAGTAGGTTTCGATAACCTCTCAGGAACTCGGCACTCTGTGTAATCTGAGCTCAGGTCTATTAGTCTGCGGTATCGCTTCTGTAACCTAATGTAGTTAAAGCAGGGGATCACCAGAACTGCGCACTACGTAGTTCTTCAGGCGTCGATCTCTACTGATTCGAGCCACGCAGCTGTGCCGCCGGACGCCGTTCCCCAGTTAAAGATTGCATCGAGTCGCATCAGGCCAGAATCCGGGGCTCTCTGGAATCTTCCCACTAGCCATATTAGGGACTCTATATTCAGCTGGAGGTACTCTGAGCCATCAGGTTTAATCTCCAGGTCATCCGAGTGAGATCCGAGGTACAGAAAAGTAGTGAGCTCCTGAGAAGACTCCGGAGGTACGGAGGCGCTTGGCGCACGAAGAACGGACTTCAGATCGCGTAGCCATGCGGGATCGGGGTTCCTAGCCTCCGCTGGATCTGGCAAACAAGGCAGCAGCCATGATTCATCTGCCGTCATCGTGCCTGAATTGGGGGAGTGGAACTAGAACACACGCGAGTCCCTTTTCAATCTGTAGAAAAACGTCAAATTGCACTGACTCAGCGGATGACCTAAAAAGTCTCCAAAAGTCTCCGGGGTTAAGAAAAACGGCCTCTCGCTGTCGCTTTCTCTCTCCAATCGTGCCTCATAAAGCTGCCCCCCCCCCTCGTATGCGTCATCCACTCCCTACGTGAGGGCCTTTTCCTGACCTGCAACCTCAGAGGAAGCTGCGGTAAAAGCTCTTCTCCGCGACGTTGGGCCCCGCAGCTTTGTCTAACTTGATCCCGCCTTCTCTTGCTCCACCCCGCGGACACCCCGATCGCCGACAAAAAAGAGGGCATTGCACACAGAGACGAGGATGGACGGCTTGGGCCACATAGACGGCTTGGGTAACGACGACGGGATCAACTTTGGTGGTCATGGACAGCCTGTGATGATGAACCAACAACAGCTTTTCGGTGGCTATTCGCATGATGGCTCTCTCTCTGGTCTTTCTGGAGGTGCCATGTACCCCGACGACTCTGCATTAGGGGCGGGAGATGACGCCAACGATGCGAAAAGACGACGAATTGCGAGAGTATGCTGAGGAATTTATTCTATGCTTCTTGATGGTTGTTCTGGTCACTGACTTCTACTCTACCTGGTCCTTAGGCTTGCGATATGTGCCGGAAGAAAAAGATAAAATGTGATGGCAAGATGCCCAAATGTTCACATTGCATCAACTACAAGACAGACTGCGTCTTTACGCAGGTCGAAAAGAAGCGGAATCCACCCAAAGGGTATGTCGGGCCAAACTTATAATGGAAACTAGTCCATCGACGCTCGCTCCCAATTCGCGCCGAACTGACGGAGGATATACAGAGCCAAGTATATTGAGGGCCTCGAAAATCGGCTTGGTCGTATGGAGTCCCTACTCAGACTATCAGGACTTTTGTCCGAAGACGACAACGGAAAGACAGACTTGGGCACACTAGAAAAACGACTGGCCGATCGAACAAGTGCCTTCACCACGGCGAAAAATGCAAACAGGATTCCCACTCCGAGTGCGACCCAGCAACCGACAAGCGTCTCTCACAGTACCACCCCCCGCATGGAATCCCAGTCTAGTCCACATACCGCTGCTACTTCTCCGGAATCCCAAAGAGAGTCCGAAGGAGAAGTGGAAGGCTTATCTGACATGATGTGCTCGTTGGTCACAAATAACTGCGGGGAAACACGCTACATCGGTAAGAGAACATCCATAAGCATGGTCATTTTTCGAGAATAGACATTAGTTTGACTGTTCCATTGTAGGATCTTCATCCGGTTTCTCAATATTTTCTCCAAAGGGCGTCCAATGGGTTAACGAGAAAACGGGAGACACGTCATTCCAAGAAATGATTTCTTCCGCTTATGTCGATGATAACAAATGGATGTACTGGAAACCGGAAATCTTTAGCGACATTTTTGCTCGCCGCGTCTTTAAGCCATTACCACCAAAGGAAGAGGCCCTATCTCTGTTCAAGGACTTCTTCGAGAATTTCAATTGCATGTTTCCATTGTTCCACGAAGCAACGTTCATGCACTTAGTGGAAAAGCAATATTCTCGGGACCCCTATGAGGGCTCTGGATGGTGGGCCAGTATTAATGTGGCCTTGGCTATCTCTCACCGACTGCGTGTCATGAGCAATTTAGTGCCTCAAGAGGAAGACAAGAAAGCCTGGCTATACTTAAAGAATGCCATGGGAGTCTTGACTGAGTTAACTATGCGGAACACAGACCTTTTGAGTGTTCAAGCACTTCTCGGCATGTCACTCTTTCTTCAGGGAACTCCCAACCCACAGCCTGCATTCTTCCTGGTTGCAGCAGCTATCCGCCTCTCGCATAGCATTGGATTACACAAGAAAGGATCAAGTTTCGGCTTGAACCCTGTCGAGGTAGAACAGAGGAAGCGTGTGTTCTGGATTGCATACTGTCTTGATAAAGAGTGTGTATCCTGCGCGAGATTCATTCGTCTAAAGCCTTGAAGCTAATTATCGCAGTATTTGTCTTCGATCCGGACGACCACCAGTTCAAGATGATGATGATATGAATGTTGATCTTCCGAGCGAAGACCCACCTGACAATGTAGGCAATGTCCCACTTGCAGACGGGAAGAGCAAGTTCAACCTTTTCAGGTCTCTTTGCGAATTCGCCACAATCGAAAGCAAAGTTTACAAGAGACTGTACTCGGCAAAGGCGTCCAAGCAATCTGACGGTGAACTACTCAACACAATCGGCGAGCTTGACAAGGAGCTGGGAGCTGGAAGACTGGAAAGACAATATTCCTGTCGATTTCAGACCCGAGTACGAGATACAGGCTACCCACGGGCCCCTTATTCTTCAAGTTGTAGTCCTTCACTTTGCATATTATAATTGTTTGACCACAATCCATCGCATGTCCGTTCATCACGGTTATTGGACGAGTCGGTTATCGAACTACGCGATACAAGGACTCAATGCTCGGCCTTTAAACCCCAGGGTTTTCTTGTCTGCTGTGCTGTGTGTGACAGCAGCCCGAGCGTCAATAAACCTGATCAAGTATATTCCGCAGGGCGATTTTGCTTGCGTCTGGTAAGCCTTGCAAGTCTGTTCTTTTCTGACTTGCATCGAATCTGACTTCATTCAAATAGGCTGATACTCTATTACCCCGTCTCCGCTTTGGTCACTCTCTTCGCTAACATTCTCCAAAACCCTAATGATGCCCGAGCTCGGTCTGATGTTAAGCTCATGAATGTCGTTGTGAATTTCCTTTCAACCCTGGTTTCGGATGAATCTAATGGCAGTATCAAACGGATGCTTTCTCTCTGTGGAGAGTTCGAACGGATTGCTAAGGTTGTTCTTGATAAGAATGAGAAAGAGACATACGCACGCAAGAAGCGGAAGAATGCTCCCCAAGACTCGACCTCAGCCGAGCCAACACAAGAGCAGCCCGCCTCATCTCCATCCGCTAAACCTCAAGGGCCTTCCACATCATTACCCTTCTCCCCCTCACGATTTGCAAATGACGCTGCTGCACCACCCACACCACGAGGATTTGGTGACGATAGTACAATTCTTAATGGTGTCCCAAGTGATCTACCAAGCAATGTTCAAGGGATGCCTGGTCTTGGTCAAGATCTCTCTGAAATGCTAAGCCCTAACCAATTAGGGAACGTTGGATTTGGCGAACAACCTTTTGGTACAAACAGCCCCAATATCTCACCATTCCAACAGCCATTTGTCCCACAGGATCTATGGCAGATGCCAATGACAATCGAATGGGACTGGGCCGATATGTCGTCCAATTTTCCTGTCTTTGAAGGCGGAGGAGGACCTAATGGCCCACCCCCTCCGCAATAATTCTGGCCAATGATACTCAAGTAATTGGGTACGGAGCTGAATAAAATGAGCTTGGGGTCTCATAATTATGCTATGCCTAGAGTATACGTGGCGTTCAATACGGTTGGCGGTTTTGCAATGGGATGTTGCAGTTGGTATAGGCGTTTACCCCACTCTACTTATGTTTCACCTTATGTTATAAATATCTCCCCTATTCTGTACATTGAAGATCACATTACAAGATAATATCTCTGGTGCCAACCTGATAGAAGTGGGAACTCGAGGATTGCATTCGAGTTTATGCCCTTTCATTTCCAAGTTGTATTTGAACTTCCATATCGGAACCTTCCCTCGTCCACGGGTATATTCCTGCGTATATCCAAATACATATCCACCTGGGCATGAATCCATAGCTTGGTATCCATGGATGAATGTACTTCGTACATGGAATCTTTTGGCCTTCTCCAGTGCTGCAATTGATAGTTCCTGGCACATACCAAGTCATGCATTTGAAAATACGCAGTGAAGTACAAGGGAAGATGCAATCGTATGTTCAAATACAAATGAAAGGGCGTGTAGCGCTGCTTCAATATTGTAGGGGAAGCTGTTTAGTTCCATGCGATGATATCCATTTGACAATTGATATGACACTACGCTAAATTAATATCCAAGTATGACTTGGCACTCAATCGAAAAATAAAAATAAAACAAATAGTATCCACCGAGAAAGATGCTTTAATATTAAAAAGGCAATACTAACATGAAGATGACGCCTGGATCTGTACGCATGTCTATCTCCTTCGACAGCGTTCGGGCGATTCGATGACTCAGCAACGGAACGGCAAATTTCCCCGTGCCGAAACTGACCCGGAGCTGCAGCTTCTCACGCAACCTCACCTCGAATCTTGATGGATTACGTCTAGGTGTTCTTTCGCCCACACCTCGATTGATCACCCCCTCTCCCACCTTGCCAGCCCTCGGGGCTCCCCTTCCCTCGACCATGGCTACTCTCCTGCGAAGGCCAGGCAACCTTGCTCGAATCTCGAGGAGAGCCACGCTATCCATCACCCGCACAGGTTTCGGACCGGTGCGGACATCCCCCTCGAATCTTTCCTCATTCATCAAATCGCATCGCGTGCGGACATACGCCACTCATGGCTCCGGTGGTCCGGAGCCCCCGAACAACCAGCCCGGGAAATCCGATAAAGACCACTCGGTCTTGAGCCCGCAGGAACAAAAGAGCCTGGACGAATTCGTGAAACGGTTGGAGCAGATCGCTCCTGAGTCTCAGCATGAGTTGATTCGAGAGGCGCGTAAGCAAATGATGAAGGAGGGTATCGCCGAAGAGATCAAGCCTTACCTCGACAAAAGCCAGCCCGCGTCATTGATGGATCACATGCGAATGGTGCGCTTTGTTTTGAAATTCGCCAACGAACAGGTGGATAGACAGATCACTCGTGAAATGAACGAAAAGGCGGATGACAAAATCAAGAAGATCAAGGAGGAGGAGGAGGAGGGCGTGAAAACCGATTCTGCAAAAAAGACAGACGAACAGTCTGAAAAGAAGCAAGACGGGGAGGAAGAACCCAAACCGAAAGATGAGGAAGAGGCGCGGATACGGGAGGAGCTCCGAAAAAAGAAGGAACAGGAGCAAAAGAAGAAGCAGCAAGGTTTCCCCCCTGGTGCCAAAGTATTCGAACTGAAGCTCGACCCTACCTCCTTCTTCATTACGACTGTTGTCGCATATTATATCTACCGCAGTTTCTTTCCCAGTGATGGCAGCAGCCATGAAATTACCTGGGAGGAATTCCGAGCAAGCTTCCTTAACAAGGGTCTCGTGGAGAAGTTGACCGTTCTGAACCACAGCAAAGTCCGAGTTGATCTTAGACGCGATGCTTCTCAACAAGATCTCACAACCTCAACCGGAACACCCGTATCCTACATGTACTTCAGCATTGGCTCCGTTGACGCCTTTGAGAGGAAATTGGAGAAGGCTCAAAACGAATTGGGTATCCCAAGCAACGAGAGAATCCCTGTCGCATATGTTGACGCAGTCTCATGGGGTAGTGCTGCGATGTCACTTGCCCCTACCGTGCTTCTCTTCGCCGGTATATATTGGGCTTCTCGCCGTGCTGGTGGTGGTGCCGGTGGCCAGAGCGGAATCTTTGGTATTGGCAAAAGTCGCGCCAAGAAGTTCAACCATGAAAGTGATATCAAGGTCAAGTTCGCTGATGTCGCGGGTATGGATGAAGCCAAGGTCGAGATCATGGAATTCGTCAGCTTCCTCAAGCAACCTGAGCGGTTCCAGAGGCTCGGTGCTAAAATTCCCCGTGGTGCCATTCTCTCCGGTCCTCCAGGTACTGGTAAGACACTACTTGCTAAGGCTACCGCTGGCGAGTCCGGCGTGCCCTTTTTCAGTGTCAGTGGTTCCGAATTCGTTG
>KZ119339.1:10331-57327 GCA_002153405.1 Mycosphaerella populi pn0402
TTGGTCCTTCTCGTGTCCGCGACTTGTTCGCAAATGCTCGGAAGAATACCCCTTGTATCGTTTTCATTGATGAGATTGATGCTATTGGTAAATCCCGTTCGAAGTCAAATATGGGCGGCGGAAACGATGAACGCGAAAGCACCCTTAACCAAATCCTGACTGAGATGGACGGTTTCAATACTTCCGAGCAAGTGGTCGTCCTGGCTGGTACCAACCGAGCCGATGTTCTTGACAAAGCCCTGATGCGCCCAGGTCGATTTGATCGCCACATCTCCATCGATGCACCTACCATTGATGGCCGAAAGCAGATCTTCCGAGTGCACTTGAAGAAGATTGTCACTAATGAGGACATGGACTACTTGGAGGGTAGACTCTCTGCCCTGACCCCTGGCTTTGCTGGAGCTGATATTGCAAACTGTGTCAATGAAGCAGCTCTTGTTGGTAAGTTGATCAATTTTTCTCTTCTCGTTTATTAATTTCTTTCTAAAATGTTATAGCTGCGCGTGAAAACGCCGACACGGTTGTTATGAGACACTTTGAGCAAGCCATTGAACGTGTCATTGCTGGCTTGGAGAAGAAATCATTTGTTCTCTCTCCCGATGAAAAGCGCACCGTTGCCTATCACGAGGCAGGCCACGCCATCTGTGGTTGGTACTTCAGATGGGCCGATCCTCTTCTCAAGGTGTCGATCATTCCTCGTGGCTCAGGTGCCCTCGGATACGCTCAATATCTTCCCGCCAATGGCGATACATACTTGCTCAACACCAATCAATTGATGGACCGCATTGCCATGACTCTTGGTGGCCGTGTTAGCGAGGAAATTCATTTCGATACTGTTAGCAGCGGTGCTAGTGATGACTTCAGCAAGGTCACCCAATTGGCTACAATGATGGTCACAAAGTATGGTATGTCGAAGAAGGTCGGCTTCGTTCATTACGAGGACTCCACCACCCAGCAGTACATGAAGCCTTTCTCCGAAGAGACTGGACGCACCATTGATCTTGAGGTACGACGTATCATCGACGATGCTTACAAGCAGTGTCGTGACCTTCTCACTGAGAAGAAAAAGGAGGTTGGCCTTGTTGCTGAAGAACTTCTCTCCAAGGAGGTTCTCAGCCGTGATGACATGCACCGTCTCCTCGGTCCACGACCGTTCCCTGAGCCTAATGAGTTCGCCAAATACTTCGACAACAGAGGTGGTGCGACTGTCGCCCCCCCGGCCCCTCAAGATCCTGAAGTGACTTCTGGGAAAGATGGTCGCGATCAAACTCCAATCCCATGATTGATAGGCTAAAGTCTTATATCGTGTATTTTTTGGGCTGCATTTAGGGAAGGCCTTGCGTCAAATATCGGTCGGAGTTCGATATAATCGCGGTCGCTTTCTTTCATTCTGTACTTATGGACTTGCATCTCAGATTCTTTTTCTATATCTCTTTTCTTTGTCACCGCCTTACTCCCCTCTCAGTACTCTTTGTGTCAGCATCCTCCTCCCTATAAAATCTCCCCTTTGTTTCTAACGTGTTGCGCAATACGAAGAAACTTCGAAACACCCTTTCCCTAGAACCTGTTCATGGGCCTTGTCTATTATATGTGTGATAATGTATACTATGATTTTGAATTCCTATAGATGATCGAAGAGCTGCCTCAATAGAACAGAATGGAGACTTCTAGGACTTCATTACACGTCGGAATGAGTATACCCTGGTGGGATCTGCATTAGAAATTCTGATCAGATTAGCCCTGCCACGACTCAATTGTCCTCTATCTTTTCCACCAGACATGCTGTGCCATAGGCGCAAATTTGCGAACAGGCTCCAAAACTCGCTAGGTCAAAACGCAGCGCGATGATCGCGTTGCCTCCTCGACTCATACACTCTCCGACAAGTCTCTCCAAAGCCTCCTCGCGCGATGTATACATCAAATTCGTGAAGAATCGTATTTCGCCACCGACAGCTGATCGCACAACGGCTCCCAAATCAGCACCCCAATTGCGCGTTCGTACGGTGATCCCGTAGACCGTACCCAGGACATTCTTGATTTTGTAACCTGGGAGATCGTTCATCGTTGATGTCATGACTCCGTTTGTATCTGTGAAGCAAGAAGGAACGTCCTTATTTGGCTTCGACTTTGATTGACTAGTCATTTTGTGGTGGAGTGTATGACTTTTGGTACTTTGAAGCAAAGAATGGTGTGGTTCTTGGTGATATTGGGAATATTTACTATCATTGCGTGAGGGATGCGTTCTACAGGGTAAAAGTATTAGAATTCTTCATGGTTAAAAATAGCCCTATGTGTGCTTTAAATGCCTCAGGGTGGCGGATAAAGTTTCAATCTCGTATTCAATGTTGAATGACGTGTCCGCAACTCAATACCGCTTCATCCGTTGCGGTATTTTCGTGGTTCTTTGGTCAACCTGATAAACCAGTAATACTGAGGAAGTAGCTCGCATGACGAGACAAATTATATAATTATCAAGAGCGCTAGGAAAGCTTGACACCATAGCAAAGAACCAACCCCAAAAAATAATCAAAAATCAAAACATATCCAAAGGGTATACCCATTATAGATCAACTGGCCTAAATATCACGAACCGATTATTTAATCGACAACTCAGTTGCTCTTCTTAGTCTCTGCATCAGTAATAGCTGCAGTAGACTTCTTCCCACTGGGCTTAGCCTTGGCCTCCACGGAGAAGCGGGGAATGAATCGGCCAACACGAGCTTGGTACTCGGCATATTCGGGGTACTTCCCAGCGCTGATAGCTTCGGTCAAACGAGTGCTGCCCTGGAAAATGAGTAGGTACCCCACGGCACCGAGACCAGTCCACTGGAAGTAGTTCTCGGTACGGAATGCCGCCCAGAGATAGAATCCCAGCCAAACAGCCTGCTCGCAAACAAAGTTGGGGTGGCGCGACCACGACCAGAGACCACTCACGACGAACCCACGCTCGAGATCCTCAGAGGTATACTGGTCCTTGTAGGCCTCAGGGATGCGTGCATCCTTCTGGTACCCCTTTTTGGCAGCGTGGAAGTCCCATTGTTGTTGGTCGGCGAAGTATTCGACAATAATGAAGAAGAAGATGGTGCGAGAAATAGCTAGATCGGGCAGACCAAAAGTCTCGGCATCTTGGCTTTGCGCGAGGATCACGAAAACGTAGGTCGGGGCGGTGATAGCCAGCAGGAGCAGGTTCTGCGCCACCGCGATAAATCCCAAATTGAAGATTGTCCAAATAAAAGTGTTGTTCACTCTTGCCTTCAAAATTTCCCAGCGATAATCTTCAGAACCGATCGAGTAACCGCCTTTGCGCCAATAGTTGTATGTCAAGCGGACCTACACAAATATTCTGATATTAGTACATTTAAACGGTGGCGCATAAGGGTTGACAGGACAGGCATACACTCCAAATGATGCTGATGACAGCAATAGTATCCAAGGTCTGAGTGCGAATGCCAGCTAAACGCGCCCAAACAGCGAAGTGCACGTTGTAAATCGTAGGTAGAATGCTCCAGAAACGGTCAACTTGAGAGTAATTCCGATTGATCTCAGCAGCCAGAAAGAAAAGCGCAGCGAAAACTCCACTCAGCGCAAGCGCAGAGACCACCGGGTTGGTGGCCAGGTAGACAGCCTTTAAGCTCTCCACGTCACGACCCGCCTCATGCAAGCTGGCGGGGAGCCACTGGAGCTGAGCAAAGTAAGGAAGCACAGTGTGCTGGAAGGAGGTGGCATCCGCGAGGGACTCGATGGAGGGGAGTGGAAGACTCGACATTATCCAAACAGTAGATCAACACATAGAAAAACGGATGAAAACAAAAACAAAACAAGACCAGTTCGACGATCGGGGGGTTTCGCTGGTCCATGTTTGTATTACCCGATGTGGCTTAGCGCCGCTCTCTATTTGGGGCCTGAGGCAGAAACAGATGTATTAAGCCTGAGGCACCAACATCCGCCTCGCGTCCCAAAAGTAATTCGCGGTCTCCATCAATGCATATGTCACCCTCTCATGGATGACCACAGTCTGACAGTCTCGAGCTCGCTATGGCTCGGAAAATTCTGTGTGTAGCAGAAAAACCCGCGATTGCACGTGCTGTGGCTACACATTTGTCAGGCGGCAGTTTCCAAACAGTAAGGGCCCATCAGTCCTCGAGGAATAGGTGGCTAATCGGTAGATAGCACCCAATTCGAGGGAACCAATATGTCAAAAACTATGAATTTGACTTTGATTTTGGTCACCCGTGGGGCGACTGCAAGGTCACAATGACTAGCGTGTTGGGTCATCTCACCGGGCTAGATTTCGAACACCAATACAAAGGATGGCTATCATGCCCTCCGGGTGCTTTGTTTGAAGCCCCTGTTAAGGATGATGTTGATAAGGTTTGAAAAAATTTGGAGGTTGACGGTCTAGCAATATGACTGAACGCCCACGTAGGACAAACTGCCAATTGCAGAAAACATTCGAAACCAAGCCAAATACGCCAAGGCTCTGTTCATCTGGACCGACTGTGATCGAGAAGGGGAGCATATTGGCACAGAAGTGCGGAAACAGGCTAAGAGTGGTAATAATCGGATTGAGATCAAAAGAGCCAAGTTCAGTAACACAGAAAGAGCGTAAGTGCTTTGCCATTTATCGGCGACGGCCACTCTGCTAAATGGCGGATAGCCATGTTCTTCGCGCAGCCCGCGAGCCAGTGGAACTGGACGAGTGTCAGGCCAACGCCGTTGCTGCTCGAATCGAATTGGATCTTCGCATCGGCGCCGCCTTCACGCGATTGCAAACCCTACAGCTGCAAGCTGTTGTGGCGGTTTTGAAAGAGAAAGTTATCAGTTATGGTATGGCCCAATTTTACTGCTCTTCTTTTACATTTTGTCTCACATTGATTAGGGTCCTGTCAATTCCCAACTCTCGGGTTTGTAGTGGATCGATACTTACGGGTCAAAAACTTCAAACCAGAAACATTTTGGAGTATCAAAGTTATGCTGCAGCGAGAAGGCAAAAAGGTCAATTTTCTGTGGAAACGTGTCCATCTGTTTGACCGCGCAGCTGTCACGATGATGCTTGAGCGGTGTCTGGTTGCAAAAGAAGCGAAAGTCACCAAAGTCAACCAGAAGCCTAAGAGCAAATGGCGACCTTTACCTTTGACAACCGTCGATCTCCAAATGATGGGCAGTCGATATCTTCGGCTGGACAGTCAGACTGTTATGAAAGCGGCCGAGGCTCTCTATACAAAGGGGTTTATCAGCTACCCTAGAACAGAAACTGATCAGTTTGACAAGGCAATCGACTTGAAGAAGTTGGTTGAGAAACAATTTCCAGATAGTTCATGGGGTCAATATGCCCGGGAGTAAGCTTCCCTTGATGATCTGACCAATTTTTATTTAGCTTTCATTGACTGTGATTAGTCTCATAGATGGAAAATTCAGGACCCCTCGTTCTGGTCGCCATAATGACAAGGCCCATCCGCCAATTCACCCAGTGAGCTGGGTCTCTCCTTCATCCCTGAATGCAAATGAGAAGAAGGTTTATGAATTTGTTGTACGGCGCTTCCTTGCTTGTTGCTCAGAAGATGCGAAAGGTCAAGGCACGGAAATTGAGATCAAATATGGAGACGAAATTTTCCATGCCAACGGCTTGATTGTGCTTGAGCGGAATTACTTGGATGTTTATGTCTATGACAAATGGGAAAGCAGCCAACAGCTTCCCAACTTTGAAAAAGACGAAATTTTCCAGCCCACAGAAGCCAACATCGCTGAAGGCAAGACCACTGCTCCAAGTTACCTGACCGAACCTGAGCTTATTGGTTTGATGGATGCAAATGGAATTGGTACTGATGCAACTATGGCGGAGCATATTGCCAAGATCAAGGAACGAGAGTACGTCGTCGTTAACAAAAGAGGGACTGGACGCAGCGCGGTCGAAGAATTCATACCAACTCGACTCGGCGTTGCTCTTGTGGAGGGATACGACAATGTTGTAGCAGGTCTTCCGAATAGCATTTCGCTCAGCAAACCATTTTTACGAAAGGAAATGGAGCTTCGCATGCTCGAGATTTGCTCCGGAACGAAAACTCGTCAGGAGGTCGTCCAGCAGAGCCTGGACATGTATCGTGAGGTGTTCATACATACCCAACGGCGCATTGAGATGCTGAAAACGGCCTGTCGGAAGTATCTGGTGGAGAATACAACATGATGATCACATGATAAGTATACATACTTTTGATAACGACACTAAAGCATTTGTGTACAAAAAAGAACTTCCAGATTGTACTACTTGTAAACCTCTACTAATCTCCCGCATGTTGAAAGTACCTAAATCTCTAACAACTTCTAGGATTGTTGACTCATTTGTATAAACTACTACGAGCGTTATGATTGCTCTAAATCAAACCCTGTTCTGTGCCTTGTGTCTTAGCTCTCAAGTCTCTTGTTGGACTTCCCCCCATAGTATACATAGAATGTTTATCAATATGAAAATTTGGGCCCTCCCATTCCGGACGATACACATACTTTTGATCGTCATCTTCCGCGCTTCTTATCTTTCTTGATGAAGATTTCTGAATGTACATAAAAGAATCGTCATAACCCAAAGGTGGGCCTCGCCAAGCTGGCCAGGGGCCCTTCCAAATGCATACTAGACCATCCCAATAAGGCCCAAAATATAATTCCCGGGCTTTCCATTGTGGTCTTGGATTATAGGCCCCCGGAAACTCTGCCGAGGTGGCAGCCAGAGCTGTTATATCTGTGGTTCTTGGTATATTCGTGATGCTTTCCCTGGAATCTAATGTTGGAGAATTCTCTATGTGGGCATCCATTGAATAATGACCCATAAGCATAGTTTTGAATTCTTCAGGGGTCATCCCCGGATCCCTTGCGCGGTTTCTCCGTCTGCCTTGGGCTGTAAAATCTTCAGTAAGCTCAGGTTGCACTAGTACTAGATCACCAGTATCTGATGGTATCCGAGTGGTATCTGTCGGTGATGGAGATATTTCCTCTTGGTGAATTTCATTAGCATTTCATTGAATTATCACTAAGGTGGGGTTGGCATATTCAAAGTATGATTATGAGCATGAACCCAGGAAATAGTACTCATCAACGACGAATACATGATGCTAGGGACTGGAACGGACTTTACCTTTAGGAACTTGATGTTCATACCCAAGAAGAAATTCGCCTGCTCGCTCTCCTTGGTCACCATGACTAATTTCCGGATCAGTAGTATCTTCACCATATTCTGCGTCATACACATTCTCATATGACTCAGAGATCATAGGTTCCGTGGTGTAATCTTCGTGTTCTTCTTGCTCGCTAGACGTTCGCCAAGCAGGTGGCTCTGAAGACTCCTCTGCTCCCAATTCACCCACGGACATGATAGGATCTGATGTGGGTCCTTCCTGTTCTTCAGGCTCAGAGAATATTTTCTCTTCACGTTCATCCTCCTCATATTGCCGAGTTTCATAGAGTGCAACTTCTATCTGCTCTTTTTCTTCACGTTCGCCCTCATCATAATACGTGTTTGCCTCTTTTATATTGTCCCGTGGTTCAAGATCAGCCGAACTCATATATCCTTCCTCTTCGTATTCAGATATATAATCTGTATTCTCCGTGTATATTTCTTCTGTATATGCAGATCCCCTTTTCCTCCTTTTCATGAACATGAACAAGACACCAATACCAAGTGCTGCGATGAGAAAGATGAGATGATATCTAGTCAAGCTAGATGTAAGATTGAGGAAAATCTTTCTACGTGTTTCCAGACTTTGCTCTTCAAGATTCTACTCTCCCAGACTTTAATCTCCTTTAAAGTCCTCTCAAGACCAGCCCTCGTCAGGACGCTTTTCATCGTACGAGATTTCGCCAGGATGTAGGACCAGGCTCGCTTATGGCGAGGCTGGGGCTTCCTATTGTGCTCGTTATTCAGATCGATGGTGCGTCTCCATGTTTTTTTGAGAATAGGGTCAATCAAATGTGGATCGGTGTATATACCCACCAGACTAGCGGCAATAACAGCTATGATTGGAATGAGAAAATACATCGCGAGCCCGTAGCCGGGGGGAATTCAGGTGTTGGAGGGTAAAGAAAATAGGTGATAGGAAATGTCTTCAAGAGTAGAAAAACCGGGAGAGTGATAATCGCCAAGGATAGATATTAATGAAAAATATGGATGTGTCTCTTTTTACTGTCGAGGAAGATCTCATTTCGACTCTCGGAACTGCGATCTGATGTTTCCCCCCTTTGAAACCCTGCTCTGCGGGAAAGACGGTCTCAATATAGTTCAAACCGAATCTTTGAGCCTTTTGGGCTGCAGCCCGAGGGAAAATCACGAAATTAGACTGACGGTCAATAAAGAGGCTAAGAACTAAATGGTCGCTCATCATTGGTCATATAGAGTGTGCTTGATTGTCTTTTTGAGGAGTGGAGCTTTGTTAGCCTGGGTCATAAAAGCCTCCAAGCCAGCGAAATCACGATGAAAGAAACCAGGGCTTTTGAAAGAGACTTGTAAGCGTGGCTAAATATGTTTGTAAATATCTACCTAGGTAGGGTTAAGCTTGGAAAAGAGATGAGTAGCCTCGGAAGGGAAGAATTGGGAAATTTGGATAGACTCTTTTGTCGCGATGTCTGGCTATGGCTTGACGCACACAGTGAATTAATTCATGGATCCACTTTAAAGGTCAGACTGTAGTGCTCATTACTCTGCCAAAACACATGCCTGAGAATCAGTATATCGGGGCACACTACCACCTATGGCATAGTATCTTGCGGTCTGGGTTTGCCGACTGGGGGCTGGACAAGGTGATTGGAGTATCGCTTGAAGACGTTCGTTTCCAGAATCGCCCCTACATATATACCGTATATATACTGGGGCCTTCTCCCAGTAGTCTTTCCTGATAAGGTGCAGTTCTAACGCTATTTGAGAATGTACAGTCCATACTCCGTACTCCGTATCCGTACTTGGTACGCAGAATGAATTAACAGGGAGTTTGTCGGGAGTTCGCACGCAACCGGCTCAAGAATATGTATAAAAAAAATTATTTTGAATACTGAACCTAGATATGATCTTTACAATAGTTCTCAATCGTCTGGATTATTTTTATGGTTTGCTCAGTGGCTAATCCTCTCGCGGGCACCTGCCTATACGCTGGCGTTTTATTGGGCCCTATTGAAAAATAATCCCTTGAGAGGTGAATGCGCCAGTTGTTCGAAAAACGCGAACTAACTCAAGTGCACCATGTCTTTTGTCCTGACTCCTGCGAATGTTCGGGAGGGGGAACCAAAGAAGCAGCAAATGTAACGCGGGAAGCGTCCAGTAGACGACCGTGGGCGTTCTCTGATCTTTGGTACGGTTGACTCAACTCATTACAACTCGTCAGGCGGACGCCCGATCGTCAGCGGCGTGCGAATCTGGCTGTAGACCCTCAACCACTTTTCCGGTGGTATGGAGATCCATAACCTATTGGATATTGGGCGACATCCGCTTTCGTAGCCCATAGCGCACCAGGATCAGAGGCCGATGATCCTTTCCAGGATTTGCCAGAGGGGCTGACATTTGACATCGTATTGGACTCGTCATGACCAGCTTCAAGCGGACAGAAAACCGGCCCCAAAAGCCATGTTTCGGGGCTGCAATCGACCCACTGGGTGCGGAATCCCCTCCACACTAAGAGCCGGTTCCACCCCCGGACTTGCTTCTCTCCACATCGAGGATGACAGGAGTTGACCATGGCTCGTTTGGCTTTCTCGGCACACTCGGCTTCCTGTGACTTGTCCTAGTGGCTATGCTTGGGCCATGCGCATCACATTGGCCCCCACTGGATAAGGATCCAGAGTTTCCGCTATTCGTCAAAGCGTATATCCAGAGAAGAAAAAAGGAAAAAAGAAGGAAAAATAAATAAAAAAATAAATAAAAAATTACCCAATTCGAATAGACCCAAAACCAGGGAATAATAATACATTCAAACTCCGTGGCTCGTTGCAGCGATCTCGGACTCTTTCCAGTTTAGCCAAGCTGTATGTAAGATGTCAGGTCTGTTCGAGCGTGGGGCATCCCATCCACAGTTTGGAGATAAAAAGGAAACGCCCCCCCCAAGAGAGTCCACTTTTTTTGCGTAGTGTAAAGGATCTCCCCGCATTTTTGGATCCTGGAGTCTGGCGTGGGTTCTCTGACCAAATTGACGCGATCGCAGGGTATCTAGAGTCTGAAATTCGTCCGTCACCATGAAGGAGGACGAGATAGTGGACCCGGCCGAGACGGTCGCTAAAGATGAAAATCCGTCTCCTCCTACCTACGCGCATAACGAGAAGAAAGATTTTATTCACGATGAGCTGGAGGGTCGGGGCCGCGACAATTTAAACGCGGTCTTCGAGAATCCTTTGGCAGGTATCCCTCGGGAGCAGCTTTTGAAGAATGTCGAGGAGTTTTGCACCGAGTTTAACTTACTTAACGACCTGGAGATTTTTAAAAAAGGTGCACTTATTTCCCAGGATCCTGCAAATGCTACCCATCTTCCAGAGCTTAATGACGCGGAGCGAGAAGCTTTGGTTCGCGAGCACACACATAAATGGCACCAGCCCTGGCAGCTATACTTCCTTACAAGTAAGATTCCCAAAGCAAATGTAATGGTGGTATTGATTTTTCTATACTAACAGAAAATCGTGTTTCTATATAGTTATGTGTTCTCTCTCCGCTGCTGTGCAAGGAATGGATGAGACTGTCAACAATGGTGCTCAGGCATTCTACCTGAAGGTAAACAGATGGACACCTCTAAACTTGACAATAAGAAGCCAGAATTCTAACGAACCGGTTACAGAGATTCGGAATCGAGGGCAATAACAATCTCACGGGTCTTGTCGTTGGCGCACCTTATCTGGCTTGTGCTATCCTTGGATGCTGGCTTACGGAGCCTCTGAACCGATTCTTTGCTCGCCGCGGAACCATTTTCATCTCCTGTTTCATCGCCGCTGTTGCTTCTATCTGGGAAGGTGTTTGCAACTCATGGGTGAACTTGTTTATTGCACGATTTGTTCTTGGGTTGGGAATTGGCTCCAAGTCCTCCACAGTCCCCGTCTATGCCGCCGAATGTTCCCCTGCCCCGATCCGTGGCGCCTTGGTCATGATGTGGCAAGTGTGGACAGCGTTTGGTATTATGCTCGGTAACATCATGGGAGTAGCATTTGCCAATGTTGGCCATGATCTGAACTGGCGGCTTATGTTGGGATCTACCGTTGTCCTTCCCTTGGTCGTGTGTGCGCAGGTCTATCTTTGCCCTGAATCGCCTAGATGGCTCATTCAGCACAACAAGATCGAAAAGGCTTATACCAATTTCAAGATTCTTCGCCCGACAGAAATCCAGGCCGCTAGAGATCTCTATTATGCTTATATCGGTGTGCAGCTGGAGAAAGAGATCAACAAGGGAAAAAACTTTTTCAGTATGGTGCTGGAGCTATTTACCATTCCTCGCAATCGTCGTGCTACCCTAGCTTCTTGGATTGTCATGTTCATGCAACAATTCTGTGGTGTCAACGTGATTGCCTACTATTCCACCACCATCTTTCAAGATTCTGGCTACGGTCTCTCGAGTGCGCTACTGGCTTCCATGGGAACTGGAATCCTCAACTGGGTATTTGCCTTGCCCGCAGTTTTTACAATCGATACCTGGGGCCGGCGCAATCTCCTCCTGTTCACATTCCCCTTCCTAGCGATATTCCTTCTTTGGTCAGGCTTCTCATTCTGGATTAACGAACACGATGGCCACAAGCGTATTGCCATGGTCACCACCGGAATGTATCTATTCGAAGTCTTCTACTCTCCTGGCGAAGGGCCAGTCCCGTTCACCTACTCTGCCGAAGCATTTCCCTTACAAGTTCGAGAAGTTGGAATGGCATGGGCTACTGCTACGACGTGGTGCTTCAACTTCATTCTATCCTTCACTTGGCCACACTTGCTAAGTTCTTTCAAGCCCCAGGGAGCTTTCGGTTGGTACGCGGCCTGGTGTGTTATCGGTTGGTTCCTGGTGCTGCTCTTTGTTCCGGAGACGAAAGGTTCGTTGTTTTGGTATTATCTGCCTTTTTAAAGCTATATTTACTGACTTGTGTTCTCTAGCTCTCACCCTGGAGGAATTGGACCAAGTATTCTCAGTCTCCACTAGGAAGCATGCCAGCTATCAGATTAAAAACGCGATCTGGCATTTCCGTGTTTGGGTTTTCAGACAGAAACTGGAACCTCTACCCAAGTTCTACCAAGGCGCTGAGCGTCTTGCCGAAGTTGGCGACATGGCTTCGGAGTAGAACACAACTTTGTTAATTGAGGGATATCTCTGGGGGGAATAGGATTACAGTTATCTGTTGCACTTTATGATACTTAGCTTGTTTCTTGAGTTTGACTTGACCGGAATTGAATAGCCTCTTTGTTACATATTCGTCTGCACTTCCGAGTTTTTCCTTGTGCCTTTAGATAGCTGGACTAATTTCTGAGCACTAGACAAGCTTGCAAACACAACATCCTTAAGCAGCATACTGGTATTGTACGGAAGCTGTGAAGCACTAAAGCTCACCAACCGTGATTGATAGTATTTATTTATTTGACCGCAAGGGGCCATATCAACTAGTCCATGGTATATACTATACAGCCTTGGGAAAGGAGACAAGTGACCATAATGAGGCCTCCTGAGAGGTCTTTATCATTTAGACTTTTCCGAGGCTCTTACTGTAGCTTCTTACTCAACACGGCGCCGTAGTATATGGTGGCAATGAAGCTAACGAGATTTACCAGGCTGGAGACACCGTGGAGTTTGCCAAACTTCTTGTTTAAGGCGACCATCTCTTTCGAATGAGGGCCTGCGTCATAACTCTTCTTCCCATCACGGGTTTCTATGAAAGAGGGTTAGTACCGAGGCCAATTGAATAGATATGCTAAAAGAGCTTACCCTGTTGCTTTCGCTCACGCATAATCTTCACGGTCAGCGGGCGCAAGACAACTTGGTTGACCAGTCCGGTGATGGCAACGGTGGCAAGAGGCAGCAGAGTGTTCAAGCGATTCTCGGGGGCTGTTAGACCCGAGAGCCCAAGAACCTGGCCACCTTTACTGGCAGTCAATGCCACTACCACTGGAAGAGCGGACTGGATCGAGAAATAATAGGGGAAGAGTGCGGTCTGCAAGCTGGCAAATTGCGGGCGCGGCAGAGCACGGAAAGCAACAATCCCCCCTACGAAGGACTAATCATATTTTAGTGATACATGTCAGACAATAGAGAGGAACGACTCAAGCCGCCCATCAAGTATCTGCCTCACGTGGAAGAATTGTGTCCCTAGTAGGGTACCGTAACTTTGATAATGTTAGCTTCGATCCTTGAAACTCGAAGGTTACACAATATTCCGATGTATGGGGACAATACCTGATAACATGAAAAGGGCGAGGATCAGCCATCTTGTTTGTTGTAGTGGTTGATTAGGAGAAGCCCCGTGAGGATTTACAAGAAGTTGAGTCGTTCACGACGTTCAGGCGTGGGGATGTTGCTTTGCAGGGTGAGGTGGAGAGGGCGATATGTGCACAGAATGCCTGTGGGATAAAGCTATCCACACGCACTTTGCCCGATGGAATGGGGCCAGGGCCGTTGGGGACACGCAGCACTGCTATAAGCACGGGATCATATGATGTCATGTGCGCGCGTGTTGGAGCTAAACCGAAAAGGAAATATCACGCGTCTGCCTGTTGCTTCTTGCCTCAATAAAGCTGGGAGCCTCCGCCACAAGGGGCTTCTTGTTTCTTTCACAATCATGGCAGATAAAGAGGCTACAGTTTACATCGTCGATATTGGAAAGTCCATGGGTGAGTGCCACAATGGCCGCTCAGTCTCCGACCTCGAATGGGCCATGCAGTACGTGTGGGACCGGATAACTACCACGGTAAGCAAGTTTATCTTGGAGCTGAATGCGTTTCTGACTCCGATTTTAATAGGTCGCAACAGGCCGCAAGACAGCAACAATGGGAGTGGTTGCCCTGAGATCTGACAGTGAGCGTCAATTGCAACCTAGAGGGAACAATATACTTAACTACTTGATGCACTAGACACGTCAAATGAACTTTCAGAAGAGGCCAGTTTCTCACACATATCGGTTCTCCAAAATCTTGGCCAGTAAGTTCTTGATGTAGCACCTCCTCATTGACGAAGAACACAGCTGACGTGCCTGCAGAATGCTCATGCCTGATATTCGGAAGCTGCGAGACTCCCTTCAGCCAAGCCACACTAACAAAGGCGATGGTACGTTGAATTGCATCTACGTTTTTAAACTGATTCTAAAATTACCGAAGCAATATCCGCGCTAGTCATCGCTATTCAAATGATACATTCGTACTGCAAACAACTGAAGTACAAGCGGGAGATTGTATTGGTGACTAACGGCCATGGCTATTACAACGGGGATGATATGGATCAGATCTTGGCGAAAGTCAAAGATGATAACATCAAATTGACTATTATGTATGAGAAATCCTACTTCGATGGTCTACCAGTGCTGACTCTACTAGTGGAGCTGATTTCGATGACCCAGACTACGGTGTCAAAGAAGAAGACAAAGACCCACGAAAGGTAACACTATGTATTGCCACCTTGAAATATAAGTATGTTAATTCAAAATGTTAGGCTGAGAATGAAAAGCTTCTTCAGAAAGCTGCTGAGGACTGTGACGGTATCTATGGGACGCTCGAGCAGGCTGTCACCGAGTTGGAGATTCCTCGCATCAAAGTGACAAAAAGCATGCCATCTTTCAAGGGCTATCTTCAGCTTGGCGACGCGTCGAAATATGAAACTGCATTACGCATCCCTGTTGAACGCTACTTCAGAACTTACTCTGCCAAGCCTCCCTCTGCTAGCTCTTTCGTTTTACGGTCTGGCACCGAACAAGATGAAAATGCGGGTCCTTCCACTCAAACACCCCGAGAGAGTGATACATTAACCACCGTTCGGACGTCACGAACGTATCAGATCAACGATAAATCTGCACCAGGGGGCAAGGTTGATGTTGAGCGAGATGACCTTGCAAAGGGTTATGAGTATGGGCGTACCGCTGTCCACATCAGTCAGACTGAGGAGAATATCACAACACTTGAAACTTTTGCAGGGTTGGAGATGATTGGATTCGTTGCGAACGACAGGGTATACCAAGCAATCGATTGTTTTCGTGCTGAAAGCTGACCATGCTTCTGCTTTATAGTATGATCGACATCTCCACATGTCTAATACGAACTTGATTATCCCCGCAAGAGGTGACAAGAACGCTTCTCTTGCCTTGTCTTCTTTCATCAATGCTCTTTGGGAGACATCGAATTTTGCCGTGGCCCGATTAGTTACCAAGGAAAACAAACCTCCACTCTTAGTCCTCCTGGCGCCATCAATAGAGTCAGACTACGAATGCCTTCTCGAAGTCCAATTACCATTTGCCGAAGATGTTCGGTCATATCGGTTTCCTCCACTTGACAAAGTTATCACCGTGTCGGGCAAAGTGGTCACCGAGCATCGCAATCTTCCCGATGATAACCTGCAGCAGGCAATGGACGACTACGTGGACAGCATGGAGATGGATTTGAAAGACGATGATGGGTAATATATGTCCAACCTGCTCTTTCGAAGGTGTTTCGCTAATGATTCTGGGTAGAGACATCATTGAGGGTCTTCCAATCGAGCACTCTTTCTCCCCTCTGTTGCATCGTATTGAAGCCGCAGTACGATACCGTGCTGTTCATCCCGATGATCCCATACTCGACCCATCAGAACGCTTGACAAAATTCTCCCATCCGGACGATGAACTTGTGGAAAAGACCCGACAGAAACTGGAGAAGCTCTCCGGGGCAGCGGATGTTAAGAAAGGTGATCATATAACATAAAGCTTCATGTTTAATGAGCATAACTGACAAAGCACAAGTTCCACCGAAAACCAAAGGCCGCAAGCGCCAGCGCGAAACAGAAAAGCCTCTCTCCGGGTTGGACGTTGACGCGCTTCTTAAACAAGAGCCCAAGCGCTCTAAAATATCTGCTGAAAATGCCATCCCAGAGTTCAAGCAGATCCTCTCACTCGCTGATACAATTGAGACAATCCATGATGCAGTTAAGCAGATGGAAACCATCGTCGAGGAACAGATAAAACACAGCTTAGGAGATGCCAACTACGACCGCGTTATCGAAGGACTGGGAACAATGCGCGAAGAGCTTCTGGACTATGAAGAGCCAGCTGTCTACAATGATCTCATACGGCAGCTCAAAAAGAAGATTTTGGATGAAAGCCTTGGTGGGGATCGGCGGGAGTTATGGTGGCTGATACGCAAGGGCAAGCTCGGGC
Source organism: Mycosphaerella populi pn0402 (assembly GCA_002153405.1). Taxonomy (NCBI): domain Eukaryota; kingdom Fungi; phylum Ascomycota; class Dothideomycetes; order Mycosphaerellales; family Mycosphaerellaceae; genus Mycosphaerella; species Mycosphaerella populi. Next base: position 26,655 of record KZ119339.1, read on the forward strand.
TTATTGACAATAAGGCCTCCGAGATATCGACCGTGCCAGAAGAAGAGGCGGCCGAGGTGAGTCACGAGATAGAAAATTCTTGCCTCTGGATTTCACTGAAGATCGTCAATAGTTCTTTTCAACGACCTGAAACGCCTTTTATGAGATTGGTCTTGCTTCTAGTCGTATCGGCGAAACTGACTTGGCTTACTGCGAGCATAGAGGGAGTTAAAAAGTCACAAGCAATAAGCAACTCTCTTTGCTACCGTCGAAAATAAAACTGAACAAAAAAAAAAACAGACAAACAAACGTATCTTAACTATCTGTGCAAACGCAAGAAATGCGTAAAAATGCCTTGGCGCCTGGTAACTAAACGCTAAAAGATGTGCACAAATTCTATCAATAAACACAGGGGTAAGATCGTAATGTCGAGGGTTCCATGAGAAAGGGATGAGATGGTGGTGATCGTGGTCTTCGTGAAAACGCATATGCTTATGAGATCTTGCCAATACGCTTCTTTCCAATGTCCACCTTGGCCTTCAAGCTTCATAAAAAGTCAGTAACTGAACAACATGTAAATGAGGGGAAGAGTGAGTACTCACCGATCGGTGTCTTCGTCTGCCAATTTCAGCAGCTCATTCTGTACCAACAGCTCTTCATTGATCGCCGTTCCAAGCTCTCTCTGTCGGATAATAATTTTCATTAATTCGTCGACATTGGCGTCCTGGTCCTTCATTGTTTGCTGCTGTAGTTGTAGCACGCCTGTATTGTCTAGTTCGCGCGTGCGCTCTGTCTCCTTCCCGAGTACTCTCCCAGATCGACCCGGAGCTCGTCGTGCACCTCCGCCTGCATTTGAAGCTCCTCCCACTTTGAGTAGAGCATCTTTGTCCTCAATGGAAGCAACTGTCTGGTCAAGCCGGCTCTTGGTCGCCATGGCCTGCAAGAGGTCTTCAAGCCCATCTTTTTCTTTCCGTGCATTGATAAGGAGGTCCTTTCTTCTGCGCAGTTCACCCTCTCCTAGGTTCGAGGCGGAGGGTTCGGCGGATGAACTGCTCCGCCCGCTAATATTCCTGAGACCTTCTTCAAGAGTTGTGATCATGGAAGTTGCTCGAACCAGACTGCTTTTGGCAGCGGCGGAGCTCTCATGCTGTTTCTGGGGGGTTGTCTCTTGATCGCGTCGGGAGAGCTGAAGGCGGGCATCGTGGAGATAGGATTTCATGTCACGGTAGTAATCGAGCCAGAGCGTTGGGTCAATGATCGCAGCGTTGTCGACATTGCTCGGGTCGGTAATAGCCGCATGAAGCCGTGCTGAAGTATTTGATGTTCCGCTAGAACTGGCAGCTATAGCGGCAGTGGGGAGGTTGAGGAATGCTCTCCACGCGGGGGATGTGCGCCAGCGTCCATCGGGGGCTTCGTTTATTGCTCGCAGATATTTTTCGAGACCCCGGCGTCGCTCCTCCCGAAAACGGTCATTCGAAGTAGTCTTTGCAAACCATGACTTTGTAGGTAGCGGCAGTGGTGGTTGAGAGTTGGTCTGATTGACTAGAGTCTCGTGGAAGGTCGAGAAATCGGAGTAGCGCTTAGCAACTGTGAAAGATCGGAGCGGCAGCCGCAGAGTAATATGGTAGACCGTGTACGGAGGAGATGTCGAGGAGAGGGATGTCGTTGGAATGGTGATCTCCACGTTCGGTGCCATACTGGGCAGGTTGTTCAGAGGGAAGAGGAAGCTTTCCGGGCTGAAGAACAGAGAGCGGAGATAAAGGCGCATGACGCAAGGATCCGCATCGGGCCTCATCCGTGTAGATCAGGCACCTCAAGTCACTCGACGCATTATTACAACTACAATGCCGCTGGCACATGAGATCGAAGCACGAGTTATTGCTCACTAAATGAAGGGTATCAAATCTGTTTGCACTATCGATGCAGATCCGCATTCTACATGTTGGAACTTAACCATACTTGACGTGCCTCTAAGAGGTCCCGCTGGCCGAAAAATTCCCCAACAATAGTGATGACCATGTCCAGTAGAGCATGGATTTGATCATCCACTGAGGTCTGGTCCTCTGTAGGTGTGTCAGAACTGTCATTATCCTGCAATTTGGCTTGCAATCGCGCCTTCGCTGCCTCTAGCTCGGCCATGTCCGAAGAGTCCGCAGCCTCATTCACGAGCGAGTCCTGGGTATTAACAGGCTCGTTCCCGGAGTTGGTTCTCTCTTCGTGGCCCTCTTCGATACTTGGCCCTGCATCTGACTCCGTCGCCACTTCATCCCATCCCGCATCGTCCTCGTCATCCGAGTCAGTGTTGACTTCCTTTTGCGCAGCGAGGCTATTCGATGCGTCGCGCATCCTCTGCAATATCTTTGTAGCTCTCTTCCCAAGATCCCGGATGTCGCCAACTTCCTCTGTTCCCAATTCTCCGAGTTCGCGGCACTTGCCTAACAAGCCCCAGACCCAGGCGCTGGTGCGGCGGATTTGTTCGATTTGTCCACTTCGTAGGACGTCGGACATCATTCGCGCGGTGATTTTGAGCACCGCGAGGACACTGGGTAGATCCATACACGCAAGTTGAACCATTTGGGGATCTACCGACAGGACAAGACGTCGCCATTCCTTGCGCGCAGCGTAAACTTTAGGGGGTAGACTGATAGGGTGAAAGTCATCGAGCCCGGCGATCGCATCGGCGGGGGGTGAACATTTGAGAGTTGATCTCAGGAGAAGGAAACGATGTCGGAGAAGATTGTAATATGACACCTGGGCTTCGGGGTAACTAGGGTTGGGAGTCACACTAGCGACAATGTTGGCATTTGCTGGCGCAATGTAGGCCTCATCGTGGTAAAAGCCAGCAGGAAGAGCTTCCACGTGGGGCTTGTTGTTATTTGACTCTGTGCTTATTTCAGGATGAATCGTTTTCGTAGGTGCAGCGTTGAATAAAGAAGGTAGCGCGTTGGCCTCGGATCTAGAAGTTCAAGTCCATCGAAGTTAGACGCGCAGCTCAAATGTGGATGGAAAATATTTGGGGAAATACTAAGCCGATGTGAGACTTAGCAAGGGGTTTTGAATACAAACACAATGAGGGACTCACCTAACCATACGCAAATACTGCAGGCCATCGTCTGCATCGTCGTCGTAGGAGAGTTCATCGTTCCAGTCTAGACCTGGGAACGCGTTCTTCTGGCCATAAAGAGGGTTGCTGCGCGGTTTCTCGTGGGAATTTGAGGCTGATGAATGAGTATAATCATCTTCATAAGACACACGAGCACGTTTAGGAGGAGGTGGGGACATGGATACTTTGCGCTTGTCGGCCATGTCAGCGTATAGGAGGTGAAAAGTTGCTGGAGCAAAGCTTCCTGATCGCCCTCGCTATCGCTATCGCTATCGTTATCGTTATCTCTTTATCTATCTCTTATCTTATCGATTGTTCCGCTTTCGGAACTCCGGAGCCCCGATTGCTCCTTCTGGATTAGTGGGTTCGCATACCTATTCACTTCTCTAGGAGACACTATGCTCATCTTCTTTTACTGGCGAGTAACCAGCAGATTTGCCTGGGAAAGTGGACTACTTTTTCAATCTATCATAGGGAGGGCATTTCTTAATCACCACTATCCACGTTTACACTCCATGCAATCGCCCCTCTATCTCCAAGGATGTTCTCTAGCTTTGCTGCCGACCCCGAGAGGAAGCATCCATCGAGACCACGTACAAAGCGCCGTCAAGTTGCACGAGCTTGCGAGTGGTGTCGAATTAACCGGGTCAAGTGTGATGACTCCATGCCATGCAAAAACTGTCGCGCCCGTGGATCTCATTGTAGTAATGGAAAACAGAATAAGCAATTTACGCTGCCAGCAGCCTACAGGTTCGTCAACATTAATTGGCTACGTGTGACTATTACGCATATATTCATACAACTATAGAGAAATTCACCGTCTTCGCAGCACTGTCCAAGAGCTAGAAACCCAATTAAATCGGCCTCAAGACGATGATAGCCAATCATTAGAGAATAATATTGTGCAATCTTCGTCAAACCAATGCACCAGCACAGCATTCAATTATACAGACCAGACTATAGCTCATTTGAAGCAACCTTATCTGTCAAAAGAATGGAATGAGGTACATATTCGCCCCGGTGAGAACGCAGAAGCGATTCATTACGGCCCTCTATCCTCTTCCTTCTTTGGGTATCGAATGGAAAAATTTCTCAACGAGTCTCTCTATAATTCAAACTCAGAAGACTTATTCGCCACCGAATATACAAGACTCCAAGGTCCATCTAGTATCACTAAGTGGAAATTTGAAGTTCAGTCAAGTCTTATTATGGACGAAGATATGGAGCTCAAACCAGGAAAACTATCTCGGGGCCAAGAGCAATATTTTCTTGACATTTTCTGGCAGGCATTTCACTGCTTGTATCCAATTATCCTCGAGTCAGAGTTTCGTGATTACTACGATTCTTTATGGAGACAAACAGACGACCAAGTGATTCGGAAGTCCTCTGTCTTGGTAGACAGCATACTCGCCATCTGTTTACAGTTCGGCAGTGCCTTCTTAACAAGTGATGCTGTAGATGGAGCTTCGGAAGAATCGGTGCATCATGTCGATAAAGGGCTTGAGACGGCTCATTATTATTTCCGTCGATGTCAGATCGGCCTTTTTGATGAGATGGAGCGCCCCTCTATCTTGACACTCCAGAGTCACATATATTGCGTTGTTTATTTATTGAACCTATCTCGTTTCAATGCCGCGCATACAATATTAGGAGCTGCTATGAGGGTTGCCCACTCTTTGAAAATTTTCTCACAGCCCCCTCAGACAATGTCCCAAGCTCGACAGGAGCTTTACATTCGAATTTGGCACACAATGATTGCTTTGGACTATCAAATTTCAATGATACTTGGCCGGCAACCAATTATTGATGCCAAAAACGTCCCGCCTAGCTGCCCCAGAGATGGTCATGAACAAGCTATGCTCTCTGGATCAATGCTATTCAGTCCTAATAACGAGGATATTAGCTGGCTAAGTTTTAACAGACACAGTACACAACTGCTGATTAAAGTCCAGGCGGTACAAGCTTCCTTCTATCAGCAGGCCGCTCAAAAGCTCGAGCAGCGAAGCGGGAATTCCATATATGAGTATCCCGCTTTAGTTGAAGAGCTGGCAAGTTATCTTGGTCGAGAAGTGCGAGCCATATATGACTGGGCTCGTAAAGTACCACAGTCATTGAAGTTTCGCCGCAAAGGATCAGGAGAAGCATTTTCAACGGAACGCACAGCTCTAGATTTCGATGGGTTCAGCCCACTTTGGCTCCAGCGCCAGAGGGTGCTTCTCGAAATTCTTTATCACCACGTCCAACTATCGAGTCTGCGCTCTTTTCTCCGCTTCAGCCCTGGCTCCTCTTCCATAACACCTCTATCCGATTGTCATAGTATTAATTGTCTAAACCACGCTATAATTCTGACAAACATTCTGCACCAAGTGCTCTCGGAGACGGACATTTTACGAGGGTTTTCTTCTATCTTTCAGTATCAATGGGATGCAGCACTTTGTATCATCGGTTTCGTACTCGCAAACCCAGTTTGCCCGCCTACTCCTGCCGCACGCAAGTCTATTCAAACCGCGATTGAGTCTTTTGAGTACATGGGCAAGTACCACCCAGCAGCGAGGGAAGCCGCGCAAAAAGTGCGTGAAGTAGGTGCACAAGCCGAAATTCTTGTGGAGAGGTTCCACAGTAGCTTGTCAAGTCGCCCGCCGCCAGAAAGTCGACGTGTGGCAACCTCTGCGGCTGTGCAGCATAAAGCCGCACCGGCACTGACACCAGAGTATCTCCAAGGACTGACAGCTGATTCGGAATTTGATATTACAGAATTCCTCAGTGATGCTGCCCTGCCAACTGGAGATCATTCTGTTGCCGTTGGTGACGCGACTCTTGAGAACTTTGCAGATGATATGCAAGCTGGCATGGCAATGCCATGGATCAATGACGCTCTAGTGTTGGAGTCACTGGGACTATTTCCTGGTTAAATGACAGACCACGGAAGTCTCGGCCAATCCATGCAAATCTGGATATGATCTCTCCGTGCCGTCAGCAGCAGAAGCTACTGTACGGATTACAGAGTAGACAATAAGCAAATAGAACGGAGCAATGGTCTCGGCCACGGGAATACGAAGCTACATAAAGGATGTACGACGTAGATCTAAATTATACTTTGCATCGCATGCCGATCATGATGAGGGATCCTACTGTTTACTTAATTTGGGTTAATTGCTGACAACGTGGATACGCCAAGCGCTTACCGAACACGTAAGCGTCCGCGGGCCCAGTGAAAAGATCAGCAAATAAAAGGGGCAGAAGGACAAGGGTAAGATGGAACTTGGGGCGCAAAAATGAGATAAGCGAGAAAAAGAAAAAGAAAAGAAACGAGAAAGATCAGCACCCGAGTGGTTGTGGCCCCTGGTCACCCCTGAGACTCCTGACTACGCGGCCAGGATCTACAGAACCCTTTCGGCGACGCAGGAGCAGTAGACTGCTTAGTGACGTGCTGGAGATAGCCTGGGACGTCCCAATGGCGGCCAACATTCTGAAAATAGCTGCACTATACACAGCCCATTGTTTCATTCCGGCTACTCTACTGATCACCACTCACAAGCAGTCTGCTCTTCGATACGTCTCAATCCCATGTTTGATCTATTTCGCGTATCAAGGGCTGCTTGTAACATGTGCGCTGGGTCCTGGGTATATATGGTGTGAAGTAGCTCGTTTACTCTTGACTATAGTCTTTCAAGCGCTGGATCTGCTCCTCCTCAACCCCAAAGACGCAGCCGACTTGTCATTTGAATATGGCCGAAACCCCGTGGCTCGTCTGTATTATGCGATAAAGCTTCTAACGCACCCTCGTGGGATCAACACTCAAGATCAAATCAGAAATATACCACAGCAGCCCCGATACTATGCCCGAAGAAACTTCAAGAATCCACCTCGAGGTCGTTTCTTGCTTCGACAGAGTGCGATTGCTGTTTGGCAATATCTCGCGTTGGATTTGTTTGCTACCTTAGCATTGCAACAGGCACTGGAGCAGAAGACGCATGCGAAACTACCACCTACAGTTCAATGGGATCTATCCACAGAACAATGGATCGAAAGAGTAATTTCAAACTTGGTAGCCGGTGCCGTCGTTAGTCGTATGCTCATTGACATCCACCACCGAGTCTTTTCTATTGTTCTGGTGGGATTGGGCCTCGAATCTGCCTCTGACTGCCCTCCACTTTTTGGTCGTATAACTGACGCTGGTTCGCTACGAGGGTTCTGGGGGTAAGATGAGTTGTTGTCTGCAAAAAAAAAAAAAACCAATAGACTCGGGGCTAACTATCTTGAAATAGAAAATTCTGGCATCAGATGCTACGTCATCCTCTCTCGTCAGTCAGCGACTTCATAAGTTGCAAGATATTTGGCTTATCGAGAGGATCCTTTTTGGGGAGGTATACAGTCATATACCTCGTTTTCTTCTTCTCCAGCGGACTTCACGTGGCACTTGATTTTGTTCAAGGGATTCCACTACAAGAATCCGGAGCATTACTGCTGTTTAACCTAGCTCCGTTAGGGCTCATGATCGAGGATGGAGTTATAGCTGCGTGGAAAAACACCACGACACAGGAGCAGAAAAGCCCGCGTCCGTGGATTAAGGCCCTGGGGTTGCTCTGGACCATGACGTGGCTTGGGGTCACGTCCACCTGGTTTTTCTATCCGCAGATGTTGCGCCCGGATAATCAGAACCTGGTTCCCTTGAGTCTGGCGCAGGAGGTCGGACTACCAATCGTTGGAGGTGTGCTTATAGTTTGGGGCGTTGTCGTGGGGCTGGTGTTTGAGGTGGAAGTATAGACAGGGGTCTGTTATTTGGAATGACACCCTGGCCACTGCAGTGAGGATAATAAAAGAAGATTTCCCGGGTTCTAGAAATTACCGAGCCGTGCACAATCGTATTGTTACATGGGTTGATGGATTTAGCACGGAGCTATTTTCTAGTTTCGGAGCGGGTGCATATGGTGGCGTTCGTAGTGAAGATCGATGGCGATTGAGCGATTTTTCGTGCAGCCCCCCATCAGGCCATCACGAAACCCAATGCCCCTCCAGGAAAATTCAGAATAAAATCAGAATCTTCGCAAGCCCATCCATTTTCTACCGTAGACGTAGCCCCCTTTTTTTTGGGGCCCCGATCTTGTGCGATCGGAATCGGTGGACCCCAGTCAAACCCACTTGCGGAGGATAACATGGGGTAGGGGGATATCAAAGCACAGCAAGCCGGGGGCAGCATCAAATTTGGGTTCTGATAGTGCACTTCTAGAGAGAGCGATTAGCCTTCTTTAAGCCCCTTAAGCCACACAACTCCCCCAATCTCAGGGGGATCACACTGGATTCCTTCGGTGACTAATCTCACCAGCTGCTCCGGATTAAGCTCTGACCCCGCAAAAAAAAAACCTGGGACATCTTCCTTCCAGGCCGATTCACACCATATACCTTAGCAGCCCTGGAGGTTTCCGGGGCCACCATGAACACTTCTAAAAGTCACGCGGCCCCACGCCGCTATGGCTTTGCTTGTCTTATGTGCCGCCGCCGCAAGATCAAGTGCGACGGCAAGAAACCGAATTGCGCCAACTGCGTCAAGGCCAAGGAGATCTGTAGCTACAAGGAAAGTCCCAGTTACAATGCCCACCTGGTGCATCAGCTGCAGCAGTCAAAGAGGCGCATTGACAGTCTCGAGGGCCAGCTGCGAGATCTAGCTGGTCTCGACTATGAAGAACGAGATCGCCGGCTGTCGGAGATCGTGCGGGACTTTGATCATCTGAGCATGGCCGACAGCTCGCCTAGTGGGATGACAGATCTATCCCAGTCGTACGATACAGATAAAGATCATGGGGGCGAGGATCTGCCCTATGGGAAACCCACTGACTTTAGCGTCGGTGAACATGGCACCGTGAGTCTCCTCGGTGGAATACCGAGCGGTATGCTGGCGAGAAGCCACAAACTGACTTGTCACCGCTATTAGTACTACGGAGCAACCTCAAGGTTCCACCCTCTTGAAGCTGCCGACAGTCGCCTGCTTAAGGTACCGGGCCCTGAGGGTCAGGACCACAAAGCCAGTGAAGAGTATCATCGCAAGTGGCTTGCAGCAAACTCTAAATTTCAGGAGTCTCTCGAAAATGTGGCTATCAAGAATCTGGAGCAATATACGGATGTTCCTCTTGATATATGTGTCATACTCTTACAAATATATTGGACGTGGCAGGCCCCCTTGCATAGCTGCGTATACCGTCGATGTAAGTCATCTCCCATGTCACTCGCGCGTGGAAAGTTTGGGGAAAAAAAAGAAGAAGAAAAAGAAGAGAGGTTTAACGAAGGTCGATCAAATTAGGTTTTTATAGAGATTTAGCATTAGGTGGGCCTTACTGTTCGCCGTTTTTGTTGAACGTGATCTTCGCCCATGCATGCCGCCATGTCAAGGATGATGACCCCAAGTTCGCGGCCTTCGAGCGGGGCAAACATTTCATGCATGAAGCTAAGCAGCTTCTCCTGCTCGAAATGGAAGAAGTGAAGCCGAAGATCCCCACCATCCAAGGACTACTCATACTTGGTGGCCGACAGTGCGCTATTGGCAAAAGCAGCGAAGGGTGGTTGTACACTGGAATGGTAAGTTACGATAGTGCCAATATGTGCGTAACCCGGCTAACCAACCACATGCTAGGCTATTCGAATGGTCACTGATCTCGGTTTGCATTTGTATAAGGGAAATCTGGAAGGTCTTGAAGGCTTGGACCCTGATGACCTTGAAGTCAGAAAACGTTTATATCTGTCAGCATATATATGGGACAAGTAAGCAATCCCTCGAGTTTGACTCACTGTCGGGTGGGATATGGAAATTTAAATTTACTAACTGATTAATTTCTTTATTCTAGGTCAATAAGCTTATGCCTTGGACGCCCACCATCGCTTGTCGACCTTCCATACTCCCCCGACAGCTTGTGTAAGTCATTGCACCCTACGTCCAGCAGAATGAGGCTCACGATTACCAGTCGACACGTCGGACAATGATGTTGAATGGAAGCCATTTTACTTGAAAGAAGCGGTGACTTCCTACCCATTAACGAAATCATCCAATACCTTGCACATCATTTACTTCGGTAAATTGGCGCGGGTGAGTATTATTTCTATGCTAGTAGGTGTGCAATAAACTGATTAAAACAGATAATCAATGAGGCATACGACAAGGTCTACAGCCAAAGCCTACAAAACCTCAAATTACAAAGCGTTTTTGAGCTAGAGACCAAACTTCGATCATTTCATGCGAGTTTACCGGAACAACTTCGAATACAATCACCAGAATCAGAATTCTGTCTCCCTCCACACCTCTTTTGCCTCAAGTAAGTCAAGCTATACACACCTTGAGTCGCGAGATGCATTTATTAATTACCCTTGATCAGTATCTTATACCACACTATGCTCATTTTAATATTTCGCCCATTCTTCGCCTGGTCCAGGAACGAGAGACTTCAAAGTCATCCTTTGGCTCACCGAGCACATCAGGTGTGCATTGAGGAAGCCAATAAAGTTAATGAACACTTCAGACGATACGGTCGGACGTTTAACTTTCAGAACCAGACCTATCTTGTCTCTTATTGTGTATACACGGCAGCGACGATTGATATCCAGGAAATTCGACATGAGGAGCCAGCACTGGCCCAGGCCGCGGCTAACCGCTTGTCAACGACCCTGAAAATGCTTGAAACAGAGGCCAAGCAAACTCCTGGGATCAAGAGAAGCATTGATATCATCAAATCCCATTTGATCCAGTCAGAGGACCGAACTAAGAAACAGCAGCCACCAACACAAACTGGTCAGACCCAAACAAACTTGGAGATCCGACAACAGCTCCTCCCCCCACCCACGCCAACCTATTCGCAACCACCCACCTACAGTGAATCAACATTGCCCACACCCCCGTCGCAAAGCCATCTCGAAAGCCCCTTATTAGGTCGCCATCCCCCCCAGAATTCAGTGGGCGGGAGATTGCCGCCCCACCCAGGCGTCTCAGGCGGCATCGATCCCACTAGAGCCCACCACCTCGTGGGGCACGAACCGATCCCCGATGAGAACATTGGAAGTTTGATGCATCAAGCAATGGATGTAGACAACGGGTGGAACGAGTGGGACTTTTTCAATGCGGGGGGTGGATTTGTACCGGACAATGGCGGATGGGCCCCATTCGACCCCTCGTATCAGTACAACAACATGTACTAGAATAATTTTCATGGCACGTTTCTATAGACTAAAACGAGGCTAATGCATAGCGAGAATAACTTTTGCATGATGGAAAGTTTAACCTGTTTCGTAATCCCACGTACCGGAAGTCTGGACTCTTGCCTATGCTAATCGGGCCCAATTGGAGGGAAGAATTCTCCCAGGACGGAGTCAACCAACCCTAACCACAGTTCAGTAGTTACGCGGACTGAACCGATCGACAGTGGAGCCAGACAGGTTTTGGTCAGAATTCGGAGAGATCAGCACTCGCTGCTCCACCGCCAGAGCCAATAAGAGCCCGTCGGACTAATAGCGAGGTCATGGTCTCCAGGCTGGAAACTCGGTAAGATGCCATAGTGTGCTTCCCCATGGGCGATCCAACCGCGCGCGATTCTTCGAAATTCAAATGCGGAGACGCGCGCCATCTAATAAAACAAAACTGCATGGAATCCGACAATTAAGCACTGTCTTGTTCCCTCCCTACTCTTCGCTCGCGGTGTCAAGGTGCCATTCCGACCGCCACCTTCTCTCATCATGGCAGAGTCTTCGGTTGCCAGTCAGGAGAAGCCCGACATCATCGCAGCCGAGCATACGGTACAAGACTATGAAAAGGCAGCCTCTAATGTTGAATTTACCCCCGAAGAACTGAACAAGGTGGTATGGAAGCTCGATCTGTTTCTTATGCCGATTTGCTTCGTGCTGTACACGTTCTCGGTGCTTGACGTAAGTTCGACTGCTCCGAGTTTTAATGGACTGGGGCCCCAGTGACGATTGCTGCTGACACGCCAGTATATGTTGTAGCGAGCCAATCTGGGAAACGCGAAACTTGTTGGACTGAAAAATGATGTTGACTTGTCTGGGAATCACTATGACTGGCTAGGTAATATCTTCTACATTAGCTACATCGTCTTTCAGTTCAACACCCTGGGGTGGAAGCTGTTCAAGCCGCACAAATGGGTGACATTTGTGGTTCTATACTGGGGGCTCGCAAGTACACTGCAAGCAACCGCATTCAACTGGAGTGGCCTGATGGCGTGCCGATTCTTCCTGGGCTGGGCAGAGACCATGTTCGGGCCTGGAATTCCCCTTTATTTCTCATATTTTTACCCGCGAGAAAAGGTTGGCGTCAGATTCGGTATCTTCCTTGCTGGTTCTGCGCTGGCCAATGCCTACGGTGGTGCTCTAGCCTATGGTCTAGGCCACGTTCACTCCAGCATCTCCAGCTGGCGATTTCTATTTATTATTGAGGGTGTCCCTACGGTATTGCTTGCGATTGGAAGTTGGTTCTGGATCCCCGACTCCCCAGCGACTGCTCGATTCTTGAGCCCACGCGAGCGCGAGATTGCTCAAACATATGCCAATGCTCAACCTGGTGACTACAAGAATGAAGGTCTCCAGTGGAACCAACTGGGTGATGCCTTCAAGGACTACAGAAGTATGTGTGACCCAATACTCGAGACACTCAATCGGGGGCCCAATCTAACATGATTTTGCACTTTAGACTACCTTTTCGCCTTGCAGAATTTCTGTAACAACGTCAGCTTCGCCTCCCTCCCTCTCTTCTTGCCTACGATCATTTCGGAAATCGGATCATTCACCGAGGTTGAAGCCAATGGATTGACTGCTCCTCCCTACGTCCTCTGTTTTATCCTGATTATAGCCGTGTCGGTTGCATCGGATAGGCTGCGAATGCGCGGACCGTTCGCCGCACTTTTTGCATTCCTCTCTGCCATTGGGTTTATCCTGCTGGGCACCACAGAAACCGCCCCCCCGCGATATTTCGCTGCATTCCTCGTCGTTCTGATCTTCGTGACCACGTCAGTCGTGCTGATCTGGAATTCCAATACCAACTCGACTGGATCGAAGAAGGCTGGTGGTTTATGGATCATGATGACGGTCGGCCAATGTGGGCCAATGCTAGGGAACAACGTCTTCCCCAGCTCGGATGCTCCATACTATCGCAAAGGATCATGGGTCTGCTGTGCCTTTGCGCTGCTATCTGGCTGCACGGCAACTACTTTGAGTTTCCTACTTTGGAGGGAAAATAAGAGACGTGATCGCCTCTACGGACCTGTCGAAGAAGGACAACAGGTTGATATGTCCACCAAGGAGAGTCAAGAAGCTGGACTTCGGTATATCATTTAATTTTTCTTTTACCATTTCTCATTACACATTCGCATCATAGCGTCTTCTTGAGCATAATTTTCAAATGCACATAATTTCACTTCGCCTCTTAAAAAAAAGGTTACTCGTGTGGAGAACCGAAATACTTCCATATGGATGTGCTCGGGATTTACACCCCCATATTTTCAAGACTTTGACCCTGGAGCTTTCATGAAAGGCTGTGAGAATCCACCATCAACATTAGTAATCAGCGTCAGGAACCTTGGGAAGGAGTGCTTCATCTTTTATTCTTGTCAGATCTACTCGTCCAAGTTGGTCATAGTCAACCCCCTTCTTACCTACTTCGCTGGCTTCTTCGTAGTACACCAAGCGACTGACTGAGGGCCTGGTAGCAAACTATGTCAGCCAGCGTTTCTTTTATTATGATGATAAAGCCTAAACATCCTCCGATGCATCTTTACAATGTGGTGTGCACTCAGGGCCAATAAACGGGGTTCGGAGCAAATATTTCACCGGGGGATTACGTTTAAAGTTGTATCGCCGCGCTTCCCCAGAGGATTCAAGTCTTGGCGAGATTGCAGATCATGCTAATCTCTATTCTGAGCAAATAAACTCGCCTGGCTCCATGCCAAGAAAAGCTTAACCCCAGGCACACTTATTCTCCGCATTATGAGAGTGTTGAGAAAAAAATTAATAAGTTGTCATTGCTCTGTGGCTTATTTATAGCGTGGCCCCAGCCCCCGGGGCCTTCTGGTCAAGCATAGGGGGCTCGGTTGGCGTCCGCGGGCCATGATGATCCCCAAAGAAGACCCCCCCCAACATTCGGGGTCCGTGGACGCGTTGAGGATAGAAAAATGGGCAATCGATGCTCGATCTGCGCAGTCGCCTCGGAATCGATCGTACTTTTGGACCATGCAAGGCAGATTTACACAGTGATGTCAGGCATTCCAGGGTCCAGGGTCCACTGTTGGGTAGGCATATGATGAGATGAAGACGGATGCTTCGATTACATTGAAATCAGAACAACTTGGCTCGCCCCTTCACACTGCTTCTAGTAAATGAAAGGGGCAACCCTCCGATGAAAAATAGCAGAGGCAGTAGGGCCCGCTCAGGGGCTTTGTGGATTTCTTTGGTTGAAAGAAAATTGCTTCATGCAAAACGAGGGAGCCTTGTGCAGGCAGCAGCAAATTATAAGATACAGAACTCCAAGCCAATTGAATCGAGCATTAAGACGACTCCACCCCCACTTAGTAAAGCCAATTTAATATCCTGGTCAATCAGCGTTCTGCACCCCACCAGAATACGAGCCTGTAAGTGGTCGACCCCTGAGTGTAGAACATGAGAGCCCTTGGTCTTTGTTCTGCTTGGCAGGTGCTTCAATTGCCTTCACCCAACGCCAACCCAACTTATGGGCGTTCTGACGATGTTATCCTGCGTAAAACAGTCTTGGCTTGGGAAGGGAATTTTGGAGTTTAGCCTTGGGGGGCTGACTGGGCATGATCAGCTGTTGTAATTATAGCCTGGCCCCCGGGCTTACTATGCATGAATCCGGGGCTGAGCCGCAACTTCATATGGACCCTTGTATAGATCAAGCAAGAGATACGAGAGACATGGTTTGTACGAGACCTCAGACCCGAAGTTTTCACCCCCAATCATACCCTTTCCTCGGCTTTTTCTTCTGCTTGCCACGCTCATGCCAGTCCCTTCGAATTTAGGGGATGGACCGCTCTCTTTATTAAACAACCACCTTACCACATTACATTCCTTTTTAGTCTTTCTCTTTTCGTGATTTGCAGCTTTTTTTTTCATCTTAAAGCTGCCGTCTCCAACATGGGTCACCCCGCCTTAGGAGTTGATCTGCTCCATAAACCGCTGGAGCACATCTCCAGGCTTGTCCCTTACTCTGCTCTGATCATTTCTGTCATTCTGGTTATTTTCTTCCTCGTACGGTTTTATTTGTTTGAAGGGTTTCTTATTCAACGCGTTTATGGGACAAGCTATACCGACTTGAATGAAACCAACCGACGCGGTTTCATCAACCACCATATTGCGGGTATCACCAAGATCGCCATTTTGATCGCAGCAGCATACCCATTCATTGCAATAACATTTTGTGGCTCGACGTTTCATAGCCCCTTTGCTAATGGATCCGTCACAAAGGGTGACATCCTGGTGGTTGTCGCACAGATGTTGATTGCTATCTACATCTTTGAACTCCTCTATCGAGTGAAGTTGTCGCCTGTTGCAGTACTACACCACATTGGTACTATCATCATTGGCCAAACAGCTCTAGCAATTAGTCTGCAGCTGACACGCGAGCCGGATGCTGACATCGAGTTCATTCTGTGTACTGTCTGGGGTATGTGGTTCTGAAGCATAACCGGTCTTTCTGTACACACAAAATCCCACTGACCAATTCTATTTAAGGCGCGTTCGACACCCTCGTGGAACTATTTCCTCATTTTGCGATCATTCTGTACCGTGTCTACCCTACGCGCCACGATTTTCTTCGACGCGTCTTCCTGTGGTCATGCTTCATTACGGCGGCCGGCACATTCTGCGAAACGATTGTCGCGATGACAATGTTTGGTTTACTCTGGCAAAGATGGGAGATTGCATTCAAGGTTGTCACCCCACTACTGCATATCGCCTTTTCTGCAGCCCAAATACACGGCAGCCTTGTGTTTTGGCGAATGTACCGAAAGCACAGCCTGTTCCTCCTGGCTGAGAAAGACGATGAACAGGTGCAGCAATCCATTGACGAAACATATGAGCCCACGGTACCCCAAAAGGTCGCGGTCGCTCATTAGGGAATGATAAGAGAACTAGGACACTTTGAATAATAGTGGCGTTCTTTCGAGCTTCTGGAAACGGCAAAGCCTACACAGGTCGGAGTTTTGTTTTATGGAGTCGAGGCAATGAGGGTCGGGAGTTGGTGTTTTGTTTTCTTCTTCCTCATCTTCTCCATTATCATCATTCAAAAGATTTCTTTTGGTTGAACCTGACTTGATCTGTGATTTTTATGTTCCTTCTATCATTATTTTGTGCTAGTACTCACACATATAGCATCTATCCGAGGCTACTGAACCTGAATGCAATCAAAGTACTAGGAGTACTGGATATTCCCGCGAGTTTCCCACACCGAGTCGAACGTCTATTAGTAGCGGAAACGTGTGTATTAAAATAATTATCTGCAGTCGATATCACAGGTATATAATATATAGAATGGGACGTAATTTGGCGATCTTGCAGCTGGAAGTGCAGCCGCGGAAACCACCCCCCCAATGTGCCCCTCAATTGGCTTGGCCCGCAGCCGGATTCCTGTTTCTGTCGCAGAACAGCAGACTGCCCAAACTTCCACATTTGAAATTTGCTGTTGATCTTCGGCATTTGCAAATCGAGCTTCACACCATGGCCGCTACAGAGAAGAGACCCGAGCTAATTGCCATCGCCCGTGACTTAAACGGAGTGCCGATGTGTGATGATTACGAGAAAATGATTTCAGGCATGCTGTAGGTACTGCCTCTCGCCATAACTCTGGCCCAATGAGAGAAGAGAGAGTGCTTTGAGAGGTTCCATGCAATCTTCCGAACGAAAGAGGCTGATGCTTGCAGCTACAATCCGCTACTCCCGCGACTTATCGAAGGACGTCACCGTTGTCGGATTCTGACAGCGGATTACAATCAGCTGGATCCACGCACTGTGTCCTATGACAAGATTGTAGAAACTCGTTTCGAGTTATTGAAGAAGCTTGTCGGACGAGTTGGCGAAGGAACATTCGTTGAACCGCCATTTCTTCCGGACTACGGCTGTAATGTCGTCATTGGCGAGGACTGCTTTATCAACTGGAAGTGAGTGAGGGCAGTTGGGAAGAGTCAATGCTTTTTGGGCAGTTTCTTCTTAATAAAGTGTGCTCAAATTTTGCTGTGCTCTAGCTAACGAGCTGACGTTAGTTGTACAATTCTCGACACTTCCATTGTGATCATTGGAAACCGTGTTCAAATGGGCCCCAATGTCGGGATCTTCTCGGCTGGCCACGAGACGAGCGTTTTATCTCGAAGAAAGTTTATCGAGTTCGGACACCCTGTTAAGATTGGTGACGATTGCTGGATCGGAGGCAATGTGGTGATCTTGCCTGGTGTGACGATCGGCGAGGGTTGCACAATCGGAGCGAGCTCGGTTGTAACGAAGGACATCCCCCCCTTCTCCGTGGCAGTGGGGAGCCCTTGCAAAGTTATTAAAGCGATTCAATCGCCCGAGGAAGAAGAAAATGACCCTACCAACCCTTATCGAAACATGGTAAGGGAGCTATGATTTTAGAAAAATGCGATAACATTGAGCAATAAGAGCCAGGTGATAGAATACGCAAGAGGGAAAAGTCTGAGGTCAGAGCCTCTGATAACATGTGTATTAATAAAGATACAACCATCTAGTTATATGGATGGTGCGATGTCCGACATGGACCCTGCGCATGTGCTATAGATAGAGGCCACGATGTCATCAAAGTAGTAAGAAAGGGAAACGCTTAACTCGATATCTGTGCACAACTTTTGACAGAGACGAACAAGTCTCTTAAAATACATTCGTTTTTTTTTTCTTTTTGGTATGAATCTCTTGATCTCAACGACTCCAGAGCAAGTCCCATCTGGTGGTTGGCAGATCGGACATGGACATTCACGAGCCCCGTAAACTTGACGCTTAGCAGTTCTTTTCGTGCTTCTTTGACATGCGTTGCTGATTGATCACTATAAACAAGTTAGTTTTATGAAACCAAACATTGCCATCATGTAGTCCCAAGTGCAAACATACTGAAATCTTCCCATGACCGCTCACGAGACTTGTGCCGAATGCTTCGTCCATTCATTAGATCATCAAACCACCGAGCCTGTGCAAGCCAGAGATACATTATTGCGCAAATAACACTGACTCCAACAGAGAATGCCCAAACACGAATGACTGCTAAAAAGCTTGTCTGGGGATGCTGCAGAACACCAAAAACACAAGCCAGGGTTGCTGCAACATCCACGAAAAAAACAGCGACAAAGAGCTTCAAGGATGGGAGACGCTGCTTCCAGTCAGAGCTCTTGATATCTGGATTAAGGCGCGTAATAAATATAACCCAGTTCTGAGTCAAAGCAATTTCAAGAAAAAGGACCATATCTCGAGCGCCAAAGTTCTCGACGATGCCCCCTGCTTCCCCGGAGACAAGAATCGTGCCTAGCGCAAGCCAAGAGCCCCCGGCCAGAACGAATCCCAGAATGACGGCAATTCCCCATAATTTGGGCTCGTTCCATTTGACTGGGGTTGACGAGTAAGGTGCTTTATCGTAGGCGATAGCAAGGGTTGCAATATCGGCACCAATTGCCAGAAAGACCACTAAGCGTAGATCCAGACTCCGATTGAGAGTGACAATCCACAAACCAAAGAATAACATCAAGTGAAGAGACAGGGCGATGCGATATATCACATATGAGTACATACGGTGGAAGATCTGCCTCGAGGCCTTGATTGCGTCGACAATGGTTGAAAGTCCAGGTGCAAGGAATACAATGTCCGAAGCAGATCGGGCTGCATCCGATGCACCCTCCACGGCGATCCCAGTATCGGCTTTCTTGAGTGATGCAGCGTCGTTAACTCCATCGCCGGTCATTGCTACTAGATACCCTCGGTTCTGGAGTCTTTCAACAACCCCGTACTTGTGCTCTGGATAAACTTCAGCAAAGCCATCAGCGCCTTCAACAAAGTCATTGACCTCAGATCCAGGCAGATCTCCAGCTCCAGTGACCCCGAGCTCTTCAGGTTTGTAGATATTGGTACCGAGTCCGAGTTGGCGGGCTGTTTCTTTGGCAATTGCGATGGCATCACCAGTGAGCATTTTTATTGAGAGACCGAGGAGTTGGGCTTCTTTTATAGTTGATGCAGTATCAAATCGCGGGGGATCCAAGCATGGCATTATTCCCAGAATTTCCCATGGACCCGAATCGCGTTTGCGAGCAACGCCCAGAGAGCGAAACCCTCGTGATGCGAATTCCTTGACCTTAGTGTTGTATGCTTCAATAACACTTTCAGGGATATGGCCGTCCTCCATAGCTGTGTTCAGAGCCACAACCGGGGAACCTTTGACACATACCACTTTAGTACCATCTGGTGCTTCCACGACAGCAGTGACTTTCTTCGACACGGGGTCAAAAGGATGGTACTCAAGAAGGGTGTAAGACGGGATCTGATTCTTGGCATCGGGATAGAACCGTAGCGATTTGACAAAGACTCGATCAATCGCATCCATTCCCTTTCTGGTGCGATTGGCAGCTAAGCAAGCTGTGATCATGAGATCATCCCTGTCAACACCTGGAGCTGTATATGGATCGCCGAGGGTTAGCTTGTTGCGAGTAAGTGTACCTGTCTTGTCTGTACAAAGAATCTGTACACCTGCGAGCGACTCAATTGCTGTCAATTTCTGAACAACAGCAGACTTTTTCGCGAGTAAAGAAGCGCCAACAGCGAGGGTTGTGGTCACAACGACTGGTAACCCCACAGGTACGCCGATGATTGTGATTGCCAAAGTGAATTCAAGGATATCAATGATGTGGCTCGATCGATAAAAGCAAGCCACCCAAACGACGAAAAGGGTGATAAGAACAAGAACCAGAAGCACCATACTGATACGGCCAAGGACAATAGTGAAATGGCCTTTCCCTTGGGATGCCTGGTTGACTAATGCTGCAGCCCTACCGACATACGTGTGATCGCCAATGAGAGTCACGACGAGTTTGGCAGAGCCTCGTTTCACAGCGGAGGAGGCAAAGCAACGTTCTCCAGAGTACTTATCCACTGCGAGAGACTCTCCAGTAATGGAAGATTGGTCGACTTGAAGATGCGCGTTTGGTGTGACAATAATTCCATCCGCGGGAATAATCGTGCCCTTTGTGAGCATCAGCAAGTCGAACCACTGCATCAACTCATCCCCAAAAACCTACATCTTCGACCTCAATGACATCCCCAGGAACAAGATCCTCTGCTGATATCTCTTGTCTTTGTCCATTGCGAACCACAACCGCTTTCAGAGCAAGGGTTTTCTTCAGATCATTGACAATGTTGCCCGCGTGGTATTCTTGACCGAAGCCAACGAGTGCGTTGAGAATCAGCAATCCCCAAATGACACCAAAATCAATCCAATCTCTCAAGGCGGCTGCTAAAAATGTCGAGAGCTCCAAGGGGGTACAAATTAGCTGTTATTCAACGTGAAACGAATTACCCAGGACGCCATGCACTTACCTCCATGACACACTGTACAGGTCCGACGAACAGCATGAGAAATTTCACAAGAAGGCTACGTCTTTCATCTTTCAAGCTGTTCCAGCCATACTTTCGGCGGGAGGAGAGTACTTCATCGTCAGTCAGGCCAATTGACAGATTCGTCTGCAATAGCATGGGATCAATGACTCGATCGGGCCCTGGGCCAATTGTGACAACTTCTGGGTCGGGCTCCTTGCCGTCTTCGTGCTCCAGCTCTGTAATGAGAGCATCAATGGTGACAATTGTTTCTTGGCGTGTAATGAAAAGTTGGTCTTTGATTTCTTGCCCAGTTTCGTCCACCGGGTGACTGTGCAGTGCAGCCGTCTGGGGTGGCGTCAGTTCCATCACGGTCGTCGGATCCATTCTTCCCCAGTGAAATATCAATATACTTAGGCACTCGGGGCTTTAGACTCATGAGCACTGCTTCTGGTGTGGTAAATAAAGTTAGAAGGTGAACGTAGAACGATGCAAGGGCAGACTAGACAGCGCGGGTTGTCACAGAAAGAAAGCAGCACAGCCGAGTGAGGGCATTTTGAGCGGTGGACATCATGATCTCAAAGTGCAGCAGTGCTTACTGCTTTTGGATTCCAGGGACATCGCACCTTCCAAATGTCCCAGCTTGCTGGACTTGATGCTTCCCAGATCATCAGTGAATTCCTCATCTCAAGACCAAGTTCCAAAACTTTCAAATGAAAGTAGTACATGCTATCTAAGGTATTCATCTAAGCTCCAGTTTCAAAGACTCCAGTCTTTCCTCCATCTTTGGGCCAGGCGTGACTCTTGTGGCCGCTGAACTATATCCGATATTGGCGCCTCAGGCCAAAATGCTTATGTCACCCTCGACGTCATGGCTTAAAATCAGAGGAAGATTGCGCTTGTCCACTGACGAGGCTGTTGGGTTGTATAGTTCTCCGAGGTCGCTGAGAGGGCCAGTAATTTCTGGGAAGGCAAGCTTGAAGCTTCTCTTGCTCCGTGACTAATCCACCGCAAGCCTCCAAGGCCCATCGCTCCTAGAGTGGAGGCATCATCTGAAGATCTCGCAGCAGCACATCCGTTACACAAGTATGCTCAAATTTGAAAGCTGATTGGAGTGCTGTGCTGGCATTGGCTTGCATATTCTCATCACGCCTGTTTCAACTTGAATCCCAAGTCCCACATCTACCTCTGCAGAATGAACCGGGAAATCCCAGGGTTCTATTTTGGTCAGCATTGTGTCCCGTTGATTTACATTGCATTCCTGCGGGGTCTATTAACGCATTTGAGTAGATCCCGTAAAGAAGAAATATTTCAAGATTCAGGGAAATCATACTGTCCCTACAGGCGCTCAGTATTCTAGTGACTCTGTTAAGAGGAAACGCACAGAGCACGAAGTATGCATCGACGGTCCTGGAGTTCCATGCCATCAACTAATCTTTGGTAGGAGGAGCAAAAAAGAGAACGATTAAATCAAAAGATTGCTCGCGAGAAAGTGCGCAAAGGCAGTTTCTTCCATCACCCTCTGATTGGCGCCGACAGGGAAATAGGATCCCAACCTTTATCTGCAAGTGTCAGACAAGAGCAGCATGCCAGTGTCTACGTGAGCCAAATGAAGCGAAAGAAGCTGTATCGCTTCGAACCTTGGTCAAATGATTACTTTATCAAGTCTATGATCCGCAATCCGTACTCCGGAATCCTCATCGCCGGTATGTCCTCGTTCCAAATAACTTAATTATCGCCAACTAAAATCTATGGATTAGGTGGTCATCGTGGCCCCGATTCGGCTGTATCGTAGGTGCTCTGAGACTCAGGGGATGCTGATTCAAAGCTCACAAGAGTAGGTTATGCTTTCCTGTCATTGAGGATAATCAATGGCTATACACCCGCGGGATGGAACGTGCCCTTCTTAAGGATCCATACAGAGTTTGTCTTCTACCTATTAGGGATTATCAACCAAAAGCTAAAATTTCAAACACAGCTGTCATCAATATCTCAAAGCCATACGGGAATTCTTCTGTGGGGCCCCTGACTTCTTTATCTATGCTCTTACTAAATTATCTTTAGAGCAACCATGGACAGTGGCCCTGACGGCGACTCATTCCTTGCGCCTCGTATGCTTCCGGCTCCTGATGAAGGTGGCGACTATCAGTGGCCCACAAATCGTATGCACTGCATGCTTTCACTTTTCCTGCTGTCATCTGAACTGAGTTTCTATAGTTACCCATCCGATTCGCATCCGCACTGGCCCTTCTTTGTGGTGCTCGGCGGCTTGCCCAACGGGCCCGAAAGCTTTATTCGCTGTCGGTACATCAGAGGGACTGTACACGCTTGAGGGCTTTGGGAGTCATTGGACACTTTGTCATAAGCCGTTCCCCACGGGCGAGACCCAAAAATTCCACCGCAAGCCTGATTCCTCTCACGCAAATGTCAGTGCCGTAGATTGGCTGTCATCTGATGTCATTGCGTCTGGCCTGAGAGACTCGTCTGTATTCTTGCATGACTTGCGCAGTGGTGGTAGTGCCATGAGACTACAACATCCCCATGCTGTAACCAAAATTCGCAGGCTTGACCCATATCGACTCTTGGTTGCTGGCCAAAATTCGGTATGTAGTACTGTTGTTCCCAAAGAAAATGGGATGACTTCATTGACCAAATTAGTTGGAAATGTATGATATTCGTTATGCGCCAAACGGTATCCAAAAAAAGCCAAAGCCGAACTCTTCTTCTCATACTTCAACCCGCCCTTATTTGACTTTCCCAGAGCGTTCGTCGTCCTCAATTTTGGACTTTGATGTCAGCAGTGAACTCGGTCTTTTAGCAAATGGTACGTACGCTTTGTGAGATTTCTACTATCCCGCACTAGATATCTGTGCTTCTCGCCGTTCGGTTTCACTAACGTTTGTTAATAGCATCAGAAGATCGTCGAATACAACTCTTTTCTCTCAAGACAGGAATTGAGATAAATTCGCCGTTATCACGCTATCGCTATTCAGATAACCCTACCTGCGTTGTCTTCGAATCAAGCAATGAAGTTCCGAGTCGGCATGGACCTCAGAAACCTAGTCTTCTGGTTGCTTCAAGAGCAAAAATTGACCAATGGATCTGGTGAAAGGCTGGGGGGGGTTTATTTCTCTTCGAAAGTCAGAAATGGGCATCGAATATAATTTCATGTCCATGACATTATTTCAGAGTAGGCCCTCAACTCTGCCCTGGAACGACTACAATCTTGTTCCCCACGAATAAAAGTAGTACTTAGTTTATGGCCTAGATTCCAGAAACAGGTAGACGTCATTGTCGTGAATGAAAATATAAAGTACAATGCAAGAACCGGCTATTAATGCATAAAGACATAGGCTATCAGATGGCACGTTAAGAACCGAACTAATCAGTCCAATCCACCAGCCAACCACTCACCAACCTCAACGCCAATTCCTTTCGCTAGCTCACCGATCCAATCTCCAGAAATATTCACACACCATTTCTCTCCTGCATCGGCACTTGTGTTCCCGCTGCTTGAGCTGGCGAATCCTGCGTGTGAACTAGAAGCAGGGACAACAAGTCGTAGTCGACGCAAGGTAGCCAATTCGGCGTAAATCTGGTCAGCCATAGCAGTGGTACGGATTGGATTTGCCGGCGGATTAGGGTCGACAGCATGGTATATTGCAAGAAGACGCTCTAAAGGAAATGGACGGGCTGTTAGAATTGTGGATGGACCAGTAATGCCTCCACCACCTCCAATGGCCGAAGTGGTTGCAGATGACGTGGCAAAGGCGGAGGAGAGCGTCGACTTGGTGATACGGGTCTTTGTTCGCTTGCCCTTCTTATTCGGCGTAGAGACGCCTTCATTGGCCGCCTCTTCGGCTTGCGCCTGAGAGAGAACCTTCAATCGTCGGCGATGATGAGCGCGCTTATTTCGCGCAGACAACGAAGATGATGAGAATTTGGAAAAGAATATCGTATCGAGTCTTTGAGGGGTATGTGATGCTAAGTATGCAGACGTCAAGATGAGCGTAGAGAAATATGGCAATGACGGAAGAGCAGATGGAGCCGCGGTCAGCGCTAGGGGTTTGCGCACTATCTGGCTGGCACTCGGTGAGTCTTCCGGTACAATACGATGCACCAGAGCAGATTCACCCTGGTGCCGGAAAAGCGCTCTGTTCTTGACAAGTAAACGTGTGAAATCCCATTCAGCGTTGCCACCGGGGGGCGTTTCGCCCTGAATAACGGGAGTAACAAACTGTGGCCATAATCGTGCACAGATCGATTTGAATTCTGGTATAGAGCCAGCTGTTGGGCCGACCAGACTTTCGTAGACGGTGGAAACGAAATGTGGGTATATTTGAGAAGTTGCTTCGGTTGGTAGCCCTTCAAGGGTAGGGGGTGGAGAAGCTAATAGAATCTCAATTGCTTCTTTGCGAGTGTATGGAGGAAAGCTGATATGAGGAACTGATGCGTTTTGGAGGAAAAGTGGTCGGGGAGTAGAGCTAAGGACTAAGACGACGCAGAGGGAGGGGATCTAAGATCACAATGATGGTCAGTATTGATAGGAGGGAATTCGAGACATTCACCAATAGTACTTACAATCTCTCCCAGGCGGGCCAAGGCTGAGAGAAGAGTGGGCGGCGCCTCTCTTTGTCGGTCAATCTCGTCGAGAACTAGCACGAATTTGCCTCGCTTTTCAGCAGGCCTTGTAGCTAGACATTCCTCGAGTAGCACCACAAGAGTGCTAATATGTTCACATCTTCCTTTTCCAAACTTCTCCCATTCGTCTTTTTGGCCCAGTGCCTCTAGCGTGTTCCAAAGAATCTTGGTCAACAGGTGTCGTCCCGTGATGCACTCCGTGCTGCGAACCACCGCGTGAGGGACCTCGAGAGTCGAAAGTACGCCGCGCAGGATTGTAGACTTGCAAGTAGCAGATATTCCATGAACTATTAATGAGGGTGGGCTTGAAATATTGGGCTGCATTGATCCGTTATGAGCTTCAATCACAAACCTAGACTGAACATGTCTTACTTACATGGAGTAAACTGGCGAGTTGCCGGGACTGCACATGTCTGTGAGGCCATTCAGCAAGAGCATGAGCGATATCCGCAGGTTGCATGGTCCTCGCGGCGCCTGAGAACCCCATTATCTAGGTTCCAAGGTTGCGGTTCCAGCTGAAGGGAGTTGGTTTCTCCATCGGTCAAAAGATGGATGAATCACGTGATGACTGGAACGCGTCGCGTCTTCCAGCCGATTTTCAACTACAGTGTGCAATAGTCCAGATATCTTTCCTATCATAATATACAATAAAGCAAAGAACTGAAAGATAAAAATAGAATTCGTGGTAACTGGAAACAAGTTCCAGGCCTAAAGTACAGCCGCGCATCCGCGCATGGAACCGGCGTGGGGGATCAGAATAATCTCGAGGCTCGGGAACAACAAAGCACCAGGATAATGAAAATGCACTACTGTTAGTTACTAGCAATTCAATTGCGAGTCTGGGGTCCACATGCAGAACAAAGCGTTCGAGATCCTCCCTCAACACTCCCAGATGAATTACCTAGCTGCAAAAGTGAACCTTTGCAATGGGCATAAGCAGTGGGCCTGTTCAGCATTACTAGCGCGATCAAAACTCGAAAAGGAGAGACGGGCATATGAAAGATCAAAGTACAAAGTATGGTGTGAAAGACAACGAGACGGGATAAAATTGTGGGTAAACACATGGCAGGAAATGAATTGGCATCATTGGAGGTGCTTATAAGCAGAGCTCGGAGCTATAGGGTGTGCAAAGTATAGCTCCATGATCATGCCTACTGAAAGCAATAACAATGTCCATAATGATCATCAAAGAAAGATGACAAGAGAGAAGAAAATACAAAAGGTAGTGTTGCCGAGGTATGCAAATGCAACGCGTGGATCAGGTTTGGCAGATGATGATAGATGTTCATGATGCATTGCAGAAATATGTCGAGTCAGATGATGGCATATGCGAGAGTGGACCTCAATCCGATGACATCCTTGAGAATGGTTGCGTAAAATCATCAAAATATCGTGGCATCATGGCGATATGGGTACATGTAAAGGAAGGACTGTATGCACATAACTGTCCAACCCTTACTTAGAAGTATGCGTAAAGTTGAGACTGTGCCGCAAAGTTGTTTGAAGATGGAGACATTGGTGGACCAAAGGCCCCGTTGCCTTCGCTGCCACTCGGGGGTGTGTTGGCGGTTGAGCTTGCAGCGGGAGTTGGGGGTAAAGGAAAGCCGTTGGGACCGGGAGTGGTGATCATCCCCTTCTGCATCATGGTCTTAGGAACTTGATGAGCATTGTTCATCTCGTTACTGGCCACATGTCCATTAGTAGGAACACCTTGGCGGGTGCCAGTCTCAGCGGCCAAGATTTTGCCGGCAATACGGCGCCCGTGGGGAGTTTGGCGAATGGACGGGAGGATGGGACGGACAGCCTCTGTGATATGGTTTCGAGTATCAACATCTGAGTAATCCATGGCCGTCTGGATCACATAGTTCGCAAATGAGTCGCGTAACATCTTCTCGAGCTCATTACCCGAGAGCATCTCATCAACCATTTCGCGACGAATGAGAGGGTCAGCAGTACGTAGACACTTCTCAATCACATTGGAGCTGAATTTCTGCTTGGAAAGAGCAGGAATATTGCCAGCAAAGGTGCGACAAAGAGGTGTAGTAAAGCTTGGCTCCGCCAAATCCAAAATATACTGGACAACATAGTTGCCGAAAGGATCTTGGACAAGGGCAAATGAGTTGGATGTGATCTGGGCAATCAAGCGAGCCTTCTGAGCGCCTGATGCGTGGTCAATACATCGCTGAAGGACACAGCAGCCGTGACGATGAGTGCCAACTACAACACAGTTAGAGCCGACAGCCTCGTAGATAAATTCAGCATCCTCGGCAGTCAGGCGGTTTAGACATTTCTGGATAACGTGGTTGCCGTTCAGATCCTGTACAAGCTCAACAACGTGGTTTTTGAGCGCATGGATTACTGTCTGAGTCTGTTCAGAGGTGGAGATAAACTCTATCATCTTTTGAAGTGCCCGCGTTCCGTGCTGATTGAGAGCGATTTTGACAAGTTGAGGAGCAGCGTTGTTAATCAGTGCAGTGCGCTGCTCATCATTCGAATACTCAAGCAACTTTTGGCACAGATAATTGCCGAATGGATCAGTCATTAGTTCAATGACATGGATGTAAGTTTCACTAAAGATAAGCTGCACATGCTCTGGGGTTCGCTCTTCCAGTTTCCGCTGCAGATACCGGCAGCCATGCTGATCTTTGCAAAGACTGTACAACTCTCCCTTATAGTGCTCCAATGGGTAGTTTGTGAAACGGCTCATCTGCGAGGCCTCGCCTTCGGTGCCACGGCGCTGGCCTACAGCACGTTCAGGGAAACGGAAACCATTGGAAAAGGGGGTGTATGCACCAAAAGAATTGTTTGCCGCAAACCCCGCCACTTGGTTAGCTGGCTGGGGTTGGTTGACCGGATGGTAGGAAGACATGGGGTAATTGCCATACAGAGGCAACTGCATACCATTAATCCCATTTGCAGGAGCAGCCGACGCCAGCTGTGGCCCAAAAGGAGCAGCACTTGCTTGAAGCATAGTTGAATTGGAAAGTGAGCTCTTCTCATTGTCGGAATCTGGGGACCCTCGAGATCGAGGCTGTTGGACAGCGCCCGTGGGGATACGTCCCAAGCTAGCGTTATACCCATGAACATGACTAGTGTGGGTCTTGGGCGGAGTGATTGCAGCATCAAATCCAGCGCCTTTAACAGTGGGTAGGTCGTTGGTCGAATACGATGGCTGTAACGAGATAGGACGAGTTGATGGTACTGGTGTTTCCGCGTTGCGATCCTCGGAGAATCCCAAAGCTCCCTGGAGAGAGCGACGTGCATGGTGTCGATTCTGAGTGAGGTTATGTTCATCGTTAGGGTCCACCCGCACGAAATTTGAACCATTTTGGGGCATGCTTTGATGGGTTGGACGGTTTCGACTGTGGTAACCAAGGGGTTCAGGGGCGGCGGTGGCACGAGGATTAGCCAGATCATGAGCATCTGGATTAGCCGACAGCTGGTGCATGTTAGCATTAATAGTTGATGTGTCTAGGTGAAGACCCACAATATTGGACCCACGACGCGAAAGCATTGGAAACTTGTCATCGGGCTCGGTCATATTAATGATACCCTTGATGTCAGGAGTCGACATACGGTCTTCATCATTCATCACTGGATTCTTGTCACCATCGCCATGGAAAAGATGCTTAGCCGCAGCGAATGAGTCAATAGCAGGATTAGGATTGAAACCACCCATACTACGGTATTGGGCGCCATTGCTAAAGGAACTGAAGTCATTGGAAGGAAGTGAGTATCGATGAATACTAGATCGTAAGTCAGCAATCGTATAAGACTATAAAGATATTGACGCAACTTCTGGGAGTCATACGGATGCGCTGGACGAAGCGAAGTACCAGTAGTTGCGGACTCGCCAGAAAAATCATCTTTCTCGGAATTTCGGCGAGAGCTGGGCATAGATTGTCCATGTCCGGAGTGTCCGGCAAATCGATCAACAGATTGGGAGTGAGTATGGCCAGACTGGAGAGGGGCTTGTGGAGAAGTAAGGGTCGAGGAACTAGCGAACGCGCCGAAGAATCCAGGCGAAGAAGTGACACTTGCATTAGGGAATCGAGTGCTAGGACGCGACGCAGTTGAGCCTGACATAATCGAATCGCCGTACTCCCCTGGCGGGGTAGTAGGCTCACTGACACGGCCAGGATTAGGTCCAGAAGAAGCTGAGCCAGATAGACCGGCCTTGGCTAGTGAACGCGCCAATTGGTCCATTTCAAATTTCTCTTTTTCGTGCTGAAGATCAAGAAGTTTCATATCCTCTTCAAACCGTCGCTTCTGTTCTCGCATATACTCGATATGCTGGCGCTTCTTCTCAAACTGGGAGAGTTAGATGGAAACCCTTCTAGAATGAAAGAAATAACGACTCGGGGAGAGAAAGGATTAGGGTCAACGACATATGTTCGATGGGAAAATTGGGCTCAGAGATGAAGCAGACAAAAAAGAGAGAATTGGGATGCGTGGAGGTGGATAAGAAGGGAATAAGACGGAGGAGGGAGAAAGAGAGGGGAAGGAACAGAAGTTGGGAATTTAAGGCGAGAGAGAAGTCCTCAATTCCCACGGGGGCAGGCAAACACCTCAACCTCTTCAGCTGAACAGTCAACAGTCTCTGAGGCTGTGAACATGTCATCGTTCAGCCTTTATTTGTCTGGTTGATTCCTGGATCTGGCCCACAAGCACAATACGTCCACCGAATATGCACAAAATGTGGGGACGGAAACCAAGAATTCACAAACGTACTGTCTAAGGCCCCACGATTGTGAATCGTAGCCAACGCTGCAACCCTGTTCGTGCCCCGACTTCACTGCTTGTCCGCTCCAGACCAAGTTGTGTGCAGGCCACGATACGTTGAGAGAGAAGGGAGGGGGGTTCACATGTGCAAAGGGCTTCATGAATGGTTCGTGGGATTTTACAAAGGAATGTTTATATGACTTACTGATGATAGCAAATCCAATGGGTCAGGCATCTGGGAGGGCGCCTGGTTGAGATAACTCCAGGAGGATAATTTACTGGAATCTGTCGTGAATCGTCGTTGCAGGTTGGCACGCACATCCCCTCCGGCTCCAGGTTGTCGTGAAAAAGCCGACCCAAAATTCGAATGGCCTGGTGAGAGCGAGCTATATCCAGGGAAGGTTGACTCGGACGGCGGCGAACGGGGAGATGGGAACCGCAGCTCATCGAGGCGTTCACTTAGCCCATTCTTGAAAGCCATGATGGGTACGACAGCAGTTTGAACACAATTCCACTAGCACACAACGATACTAGCCCCAAGTCAGCAAGAGCAGTTTCCAACGAGAGATTCTAGGTGTGCATGCGGCTTTAAAGCACAGCCACAACCAAGCCGGCCCCAGGGATATCCTTAGTCTCAGGCGGGGCCGGTGT
>MWPW01001864.1:0-20893 GCA_002153405.1 Mycosphaerella populi pn0402
CAGAAAAATCGGTCCAGGGCGGGCGCTGCACTAAGGAGGGAAGTTGTGACTGTCGATCGCCTCGGATCGCGGACAAACAGCATTCCAGGCGGCAAAAAAGAGACAAGGATAGAACTATGAGCAAGAAACAGGAAACAGGAAACCTGGCGACGGACTTTGAAAGGTACAGAAGGTATGTGGGTAAGAAAGCCATCGCTGTTGTCCGGCAGCGGATACAGGCCCGGGATTGGCGAATAGTGAGCCAAAAGAAAGGAAAGAGTGAAAAATCCGGAACACGAAAAAATAGCCACATAATCCACATCGAGCGCGACTACTGAAAAAAAAAAAGAAGTAAAAAGCAATTAAAAAAGGCCGGAGGGATAAGCCCCAAGCACAGACCCGTCCAAGTCCATTTGGTCGGCTCCCAAACAAAGTGGAGTTTCCTGGCAACTCTGACTCTTTCCCCATGTTCGCCTCAAAAAGCATGTTCCACGCACTACAACGTATGGGTCCGATCATCCTCTCTGTTGGGTATAGCGCATTCTGGATATGCATCCTCCGGAATATTCCTTGGTCCTGGCCGAAACGGTGGAACTGCGGCCCATCTGATTCATCATGGATTCGACCCGTTCCATGGCCCTGCGGTTCTTGGGCTAGGCTCGTTTCGTTAGTGTCAACGTCGTGTCATCCTAGCATGTGCGGTGGGATCGTGGACCTGGGGCGGGTGGTAGATCGCCAGCCCTGGATTCCCTTTATAATATTGCCTGCTGGCCTTGTTTGACCCTGGATCTTCGTTCCGTATTTCATACATACCTGTTCTTAAACGCCGCTGGTCCCATCTGGGGACCTCTATCGATACCTCTATATTTATACTTCTTTTAACAAACATTGCCTTTTAACATTCCCCTCCTTCCTTTTCCCCTCATCAAGTCTCTACTTCACACCACACTCAACCTCGACGTGTGACAATATCAACTCCCGACCAACGGCACATCCTACAACTCCTATCTATTGAATATCACCAATTATATGGCCGATTACTGCTATCAAGCGCAGGCTTCGACGACTGGCTCCCTATGGTTCTCAGAAAATGCTGGGTATAGTCAACCCGCTAACATGCAAGACTGGGCCCACGCCTTTCCTCGACCCCGGCATACTCGTGTGATGAAGCCTCGGAGTGCTGGAAATAGTCCTTCATCAGCTACCCGACGAAGAACGACTGTTAACCCAAATGCTACGCATGGTCTTTCAAATCAATATCAATCTTCGCTGCAAGCAGCTCTCCTTGCCTCTGCCGTGCAGAACCCACGACCAATCAGCTGGCATCCATCATCAACTAGATCCCGGGGGCTTTCTAACCCAACATATGCTCCCGACTATGTCCCAGAAAACTACCCTAGCATGGACTCGATGAACGACTCGAATCTAAATCTTCTTTCAGTCTACAGCAACGAAATGCCATCGTACCCAATGCAGGCGGAACCAACCATGTCCCCGGAAGGCTACGTTCCCTTCTACCTGGACAACCAAGTCGCCATGGCCCCCCAGCCAACCCCAGCACCCTCAATTCCAAGCTCGCAGGTCGAGCCAATGTCCTGGGACACGGCTCCAACTTCAATCGACTTGTCAATGCAGCCAACTACTTCCGACGGCTGGTCCCTCGACATGCTCTCTATGGCAAACGTCCCTCCAGCAGAGACAACCTGCCCCAGCTACGTCAGCGTGCCATCTCCAGGGGATTTTAGCGGGCCATCGACGCCTAACTTCCTGCCAATCCAGCAATTCGACGACATGCCCACCCAAGCCAAGAAGGGCGAGAAGCAGGAAGAAGAACTAGTCGGCATGGGCCTGTACAACCAGCCCGATGGATCCCTTGGCCACTCCCAGCGGGGCCTTCTAGGCAAGGGGCTGAAATTAGAGGACTCATTCTCGCCGTCTGACGACGAAAACGACGATGAAGCCGAGGTGGAGGACGAGTCAGAGCCTGAGCCTGCTCCGATCGAGCAGCCTGCACCCGTCATGCAGCACCCTAGCATGTCGTTGCCCAAACAGTCTTCCAAGCAGGCCCTGAACCTGATCCACAAATCTTTTTTTTTTGATCATGACGACCTCGATCAGCAGACAGTGACTGCTGCGCAGCCATTTGCCAACCTCAACCAATCGTGTATGAGCTACGGATATGGATGGATTTGACTTGATTCGATTACTGAGACTTTCCTTCTTTCATTTTCTCTTTGTATTTTTCCCAAGCGGCATGGCATAGCGTGGAGTTTCTCTTTTTTTTTTTGCTTTTGGAGTTGGTAATGGGCATACATAAATACCCAGGGATTAGGATAGCTACTTGAGACACCGCTAAGCGCTGTTTCACTTTTTGTCACAATAAAATAAATTACTTACACACCAGTCAAGCCTGTCCCACAGAGTAAATTAAGCTAAAAAGAGTAGCAAGTGGCCTGTGTGATGAGGTATACTTGCAGCCACTCTGATTGGCTGTGGAGTAAATTTCCTGTCGGCAAAATTATCCAAATGGATCAACCTATCGCCCGAAAATATTCGGTCTGCTCGAGCAGGTTATACAGTCGTCCAAAGTGGTAAAACACGGCTCCAAGTTTCAGGTTTCTGGGAAACCTGAGTGACCGTGATCATGTCCAAGGTCGTTTTTACCGCCTGGAAGAGTCAGTCGCAGTTGCTCAGTGTGCGGGACGAGTTTTACCCGCTGCCGACCTATGATGGCCCAGACATGCGTTCCCACGCCTGCGCTACGGTATGTTGAATTAAATCTCATTCTTATTGGATATTGGTCTTGGGTCGCTAACATTGAAATGGATCTAGGTTGAAGCATGGAAACTCCGAGGGAATGTCCCGCATCACGTCGAGGCCACAGCGCTTTTGACTGATGCTATTCTCCATGATGATGCTCAAAGCAATTCTATCTTCTCAATTCGTGCAACTTACTCTGCTGCATTTTGCCGGTGAGTTTCACCATATTCCTGACCTTGCAGCCCCATTCCTCTATTGTCACTTCTGTATCCTGAATGAGAGTCATTCCTTACCTCATGCTAATTATCATCGCAGGTTCGTAACGGGTCTTGTTGATACAAAGATCCCCGGAGTACGCAGGACAATGTTCCAAAGTGCTGTTGATTTGGGTCTACCTGCCTCTTTCGTTGAGCTGCGTCACGAGGCAACACATCGTGAGCCGCCTTCACTAGTGGTACTACGTAAGGCTACACAACGGTCCCTTGAGTGGTTGTGGGACAACTACTGGGCAGGTATTGATGACCTTGGTGATATTCCAAGATCTGAACATGACAGCGATACCCCCATCAAATCCGCACTCGGCGACATCCTGCGAGATTTCTCTGCAGGCTTTGGCTCATCGCAGCCCATAGCCAAAAAACGGAAGCGAGACCAAGAAATTTCCGTTGCCATACATGTTGTCTCGATATGTAGTGCTGCCAGCGAGGGTGTGCGAGTGTTGCCTAGTATCCTGTTAGATGAATCTCTATTGGTTACCTCCAAGCGGCAGTAAGTTTTTATCTTCCTTGAATGACTTTCATGTCTCTGAGGGTTGTCTGATACTGATATCCGTAATAGACTTGGGGAAACTTTAAGTGAAAGCTTTGAGAAATGGGATCCTATGTTGAAAAAAATCGCGGAAAGCTTACCTTCTTTCTTGATGTACCTTGCAGAGGACCTGATTCACGCTCTGGTCTTCGATCCAAAAATGGACTCGGCGCAGAACGCATCCGCCGAGGGTTTATTCTTATGGCTCGACCATATTTTGATGTCCCAAGGGTGGGAGTCTCATCAGGCATTCTGTCCGCGAAGTTACATCCTCAGTGCTTGTGATGAAAGCCCCAATCATTGGGCCAAGTTGCTGGGGAAGAAATTACGAAAGCAAGCGAGTAAGAAGGCAAAGATTGAGCCTAAAGAGGTGGAACATAGCGCTCCCTCACATAAAAGGGAAATCGATACCCAGCAGACACCATCCAGCATTACGCAGATGCTAGGGGAGTATGGATGGGAAACGGTCGGAAGATGGGACAGTCGGCCTCTTGGTATTACTGCGACCCGGTGAAGGTTCATAGTCTATCATAGAGCTTGCGCTGCTGGCAGCGCGGTAGAATCAATGAATCAACCCGGTCTGTAGCTCAATCAAGCTTCTACACCGCATCCCATTCAATAATTTATATGAAGACGAATTTCCACCTGCACATAGTAGCGATCCTTCCGGTTATACGGCCAATCAGATCACGGGTGAATAAACAGCTCGGGTAAAGGTTAGGCCGATGACGTTTGATAGATAAGCAATGCACGCCTGTGCCACTATATCCATCCGGACTCCCCGCATTCTAGAGCCTGGTCTATTGCTGGTGATGAGTTTTATAAGAGCTATTCAAAGCCTCCGTCCTCGATCCAGAATTTTCCAACAATCACGAGCCATGCATGTTCAATCAATTCCTATGTGTACGTGTGAAGAGCTCTTGTGAGCTAAGCCGATGCTTGCCGAGCTTCGAGTTTGTCAACAACACATCGATTCTGAAGCTGACGAATTCTGCTAAAGGGACGGGGAAGAGCAACAACTATGCCTACCTCGTGACTGACGAGCCGACTAAGCAGTCGGTCATCATTGACCCTGCCAACCCCCCGGAGTCAGTCTAAAGCTCCAATACTCTGGGAGAACTGCTGCTAACCTGGTGCTTCCTCCTTCTAGGGTGGCCCCTGTGCTGGAGTCTCAAATCAGTGCGGGAACAATTAATTTGACAGCTATTGTCAATACTCATCAGTAAAGTTCGCAGTATTTATAGAGGAGAACCAACCGCTAATAGACTATCTAAGCCACTGGGATCACGCGGGAGGTAATGACGAGATTGTATGTCCCCATTGCGAACATCGATTTGGAATATATCCTGACTTTCTTTCTATTCTAGCTCAAGCAATTCAGCGGCCTGCAAGTTATCGGAGGTGCAAACTGCCAGTCGGTTACCAAAACTCCAGCCCACGGAGAGACCTTCAAGATTGGAGATCGCATTTCGGTAACGGCTTTGCATACACCGTGTCACACCCAAGACAGTATCTGCTACTTTTTGCAAGATGGAGATGAGCGAGTTGTATTCACTGGAGATACTCTGTTCATTGGCGGTATGAAGCCCTTCGCCACCTACATAGCGAGACATTACCTGTCTGCCTTTTGAGCTCAAAGATTTCTAATAATTACATAGGATGTGGTCGTTTCTTCGAAGGAAATGCTGCCGAGATGCACAAGGCCTTGAACGAGGTCCTGGCGGCTTTGCCAGATGACACCAAGGTCTACGTAAGTTAATCGTTCACCTTTTCTGAAAATCTTACTCACGGCACATAGCCTGGACACGAATACACCAAGCAAAACGTCAAGTTTTGTATTTCTGTATCCCAATCAGAGCCGATCAAGAAGCTCCAGGCTTTCGCCGATGCAAACAAGGAGACTCAGGGCAAATTCACGATTGGCGACGAAAAGGTATGGATGAGAATCTTTGTTAATCATTTAAGAACCCATGCTGACGAGGTATAAAAGCTGCACAACGTATTCATGCGAGTACATGTAAGCGATACCCAAAGAAACACCGTCAGTGCTGTATCAAAAATATCTGCTAACCAGATAAAAGGATCCTGAGATCCAGCAAAAGACTGGAAAGACTGATCCTGTAGATGTGATGGCTGCACTGAGGGAATTGAAGAATTCTATGTAGACTAATGCCGCTGAGGGAAGTACTAAAATACTGCAAATGACTTGCTGCTGGAGAGATTGATATTAGCACTGGCTAATGTATTACAATGACCTGCAGAAATAGCAAAAATTCTGTAGGAACATTCAGTGTAGTCAGAGTAGGACGTAATTATAAGATATATAGTCTTATAGCAGAGCAGAAATGCCATATCTTACTTGGTAAATCACCGTCAACAGTCTGTAACTACAGGGTTACTCCCCCCACGGGCTTGGCCGGGTTCTTCTTGGCTCCCAAAATAGAAAAGTTTTATGCCGATCCCACGAGTCTTCATTTTCGTGTGTCAAAAAGTAAAGCCGTTAACTCTCCCAGCTCATGACCCCTCAATGCGATGATAGGGTGATACTTGTGTACAAGATGATGGGAGTCAGGAATGATGTGCAGACAAGAGTGGATCGACGTCATACCCACATTTATCACCCGCTTTCAACTTAACATTTGCATTTCAGCAACAAAGCCAGACGCATTCTCACCTGGTATCCGCCATGAAGCCAGCTTGATTGGAGAAAAGCCAAGCCTAATTCCCACGCGATGGACCACAAAGATCGAAGGCCGCCCTCGGCTGCTGCAGACGAGGTAAGTGCCCGGCAGACGCGGGGTTGTGGTCAGAGAACCTGGTCATTGATTTAAAGACGTAGGGTCATGGAGCAGCAAGCGACTCGGAGCATCAGAATAGATTAGAGGTATGTTTTGATTGAATATTGGCCTTCATTATTGAGCTAACCCCTGTCTTTGCGGTGCAGGTCGTCTTCTACCCCGATTCGAGCCATCGCCGCAAATCATCCCTAGTCACGATGGAGAAGCCACTTATAAAGGTGCCCCACGTCGACGCCCAAGACAGAACAACTGCTTGCTATGTACATTCTCTCATCGCTAGTGAATGGGCGACTCCCCCGATCAAAGGCCATGCGCCCCCCGAGGGGATCCAGAGCATGGGTGACGATGAGCCCGCCATCGACGCAAAAGTTGTCGGCGAGGATGAGGTTGTCTCTGTCGTCGATAGCGATAGCAAGTCCTTGAAGCCAGAACCCACAATTATTCAATCTCGTCATTTGACGAAACGGCAGCTGTCTGATATGGCCTGGAATGTGCGCAGTCTTTCGAAGAAGCTCGCGAGCATTAAGCTCAAACTCACAGTCAAGAACGTCTTTGTCGTGAGCAAGGCATACGATGAATCTCTTGTCAGCTTAACGAGGAATGTGACAACGTGGCTATTGTCTAAAGATCGCGATGCTCCATATAATGTCTATGTGGAGCGTCGGATGGAAACACATCCAGATTTTGGCGCTCTACAGCTTCTGCAGGACGAACCATCTGCGAAAGGCCGGTTGATGTTCTGGGATCCAAAGCTTGCACAAGAAAAACCTCATTTGTTTGATTTTGTGATTACCCTAGGGGGTGATGGAACGGTCCTCTACACCAGCTGGCTATTCCAGCGTATTGTCCCGCCAGTATTATCCTTCGCGTTGGGCTCACTAGGTTTCATGACGAATTTTGACTTTGCTGATTATAAGAAGACTCTCGAAACCTCGTTTCGAGAAGGATTTGTTGTGAGTTTACGACTGCGGTTCGAATGTACGATCATGAGGAGCAAGGCCCGGTTGAAGGATCCGCATTCCAACACCCTGGGTAGCCGGGATCTTGTCGAGGAGTTGATAGGCGAAGAGGGAGAAGATACATTAACCCATACACCGGATCGAGTATATGAAATCTTGAACGACGTTGTTCTCGACCGTGGTCCAAATCCTAGTATGTTCTTTTGCTCACCCCACTGATATGAGTTTATATTTGGGGCTTATATATCTAACCGAGATTATAGCGATGTCTCAAATCGAACTGTTTGGCGATGACGAACATTTTACTACCTTGCTTGCGGATGGAATCTGCATTGCCACTCCGACCGGATCTACGGCGTACAACCTCGCTGCAGGAGGGTCCCTTTCGCACCCCGACAACCCGGTCATTCTGGTAACCGCCATATGCGCCCACACCCTATCTTTCCGCCCTATCATACTTCCCGACACCATCGTTCTCCGCATGGGTGTGCCGTACGACGCGCGGACGAGTTCATGGGCTAGTTTCGATGGCCGAGAGAGGTGAGATTGCTCCATGTCTACTCGAAGAGACTATCATGATCATGACTGACAATTAATACAGAGTGGAGCTTCATCCAGGTGACTACGTTACGGTGTCTGCCTCGAGGTATCCATTTGCCAATGTCCTACCACCCGGACGACGTGGGGAAGACTGGGTGCATAGTATCTCCAAAACTTTGAACTGGAACTCACGGACGAAACAGAAGAGCTTCAAATAGAGTTTGCATATCGGTGTGGAACCGCTGAGAGCAGCAAGGTGCTACTCATGTCAAGAAATTTTATGATCAGATTTTCATATTTTGCCTTTAGTTGACATCAACGACTACTGGTTAGTTGAGCTAGAGATACAAGTCGAGTCTTTACTCGAGACCCTCGGATTATAGGAACGATCAATTCATGAATTTAATCACTTCTGTGGGCCTCCAAGTACAATTTATTGCCACGTCGGAACCGCTTCGACTAAATGAAATATTTACTGTAACACTGAAGTATGCTATATTCTATAGATATAATTAGAGGAGTAGATACTCCAGGACTGGTTGGCCTAGCACCAGTACTTATCATATTATACCGTTTTAAAAGAGTCCACAGGTAAATTTGTTCCAAGGTTCTCATATACAAACCAGAGTTATTCTTAGGTATCCAACAACAGCACTCTATAATGTGAATCTTGGGCGCCCGAGCGTCCCAGTCATGCGAATATTGCTCTAAGAACTTTGAAATTTGTAGACTGCCAGCTCCAATTTTCAACACAAAGCTTTGCGACTAGTCGCTAGGTAACTTTATGAAGGTATCGAAAATGCCTTGTCATTTCGTAGCCAGAGTAGATTATTGGGCGCTGTACGATAGATACAGCCCGTCGCGCGGCGGGATGACTTGTCTGGTTGCTACGGCGCAGGCCCCACTGCGAAAAAAAATTCGGTGCGCGGAGCTATAAAAGGCTGCCGCTCGCCCCGAATTTTTCTCTCCTTCCGCATCCTCTTCACTTGGGTCAAGGTCAATGAAAACTTATCCTAGCCCAACAGGGCACGAAGAGAAATGAATAACGCCAGTATCAATTCGCCAACTCACTAATTTGGTAAGCTTTTGTCTTTTCTTCGTCTTTTACACTGGTACCAGCCATGGCCTCCTGGCCTTCATATGATGAAAATTTTTTCCTACATTCGCAGTTTCCACGCTAGCTATCGTCTTGAACCTATTTCAGATGGCGTTGTGCGCAATATCTTCCTTGGATGTCTGATTGAATTGGCTGGTCCTTACTGGATTTTTTAACTATCATTTGATGATATGACCCTCGCTAACTGAGGATAGTGCAGAACAGAAACTCGCCCCAAGCACTCCATACCCTGTATATTTGTTGAATTTCTTTGTTATTGGGATACTATTATATTGTCTTTGATTGGGGCCTGGTCATTATTTTCAGTGATTGAATTTGTTGCAGCAACACCTTTCCATGTTGACTGGATTTGATCATTTTTATACTGGCAGACCTTCGGTCGGGATTCATCGTGACTAGAATACCCAATGAAAGAAATCTATGATTCTGAAAGCCTCAGTTCCCGTAAAATTAGCGTTAGCTTTGAAGTAGTTTCAAGGATCGAGGATCTTTGTGGTAGTTCAACCTGTGGCAGTAACTCGTGAGCGGTGTTGCACCCGCAGGAGATGTGCTCCACCGTAGATCACATCCATCTCAAGGTCCGAACAGCGCAACTTGACCCCCTCAACCACCTATCACGATACAACAACGTCTTGCTATACCTGACCAACAGTCCAATCAGCATTCTCATCACGACATCAATTCGACTGTCTCCTGGTGCTTCTTAGTTTCCCGCCATGGCTGCGCCGCCCAGGCACTCAACCATGCTGTCCATCAGCAATGCGGGCACACCTCAATCCACATCTAGCGACAAGACACAAGTGCCGCAGCAGCCTTCAAGCCCAGCGCAGACACCAGGCCTACGAGTGCCTTCAAATCGCAAGACTATCTATGATCGCCATCTCAACCGAAGCCGCAATGCAGAGCTCAGTAGGGCAAGCTTCGCCTATTTGTTTGCGGAGATGGTCACATACGCCCAACGGAGGGTAACAGGAATCCAAGATCTAGAGAGACGGTGAGTGTCTGAAGTCTGTGGCTCAGTACCTTGCGCCTCAATAATATTACCGCAGACCACTCATGGACTAATCCTCTGCGGCGTTTCCAGATTAAACGAACAAGGATATCCCGCCTCCTCGACATGCTCTTCTACCGTTCAACCTCGACCTCTTCCTCCGCCCTCTCCAGCTCATCAACCTCATCATCTCCGCCAAACAGGCCCCTTCGTATCCTCAGTCTCCTTCACCTTATCCACGGCCCCCTCTGGCGTCTCCTTTTCCAGCGCGCCGCCGATGCACTGGAACATTCTGTCTCCCCAGAAACCCCCAACGAATATATGATCACAGACAACGACCCCTTAGTCAACACATATATTAGCGTGCCACGAGAAATGAACCAGCTTGAATGTGCTGCGTTCATCGCGGGCATTATCGAAGGCGTCTGCGACGGCTGTGGGTTCGAGGCCAAGGTTTCAGCCCATAACCAGGCATCAGAGATGTGGCCGAGCCGAACGGTCTTCCTGGTCCGCTTTGGAGAAAGTGTCATGGAGCGTGAGAAGGTGTTGGAGCGTGCTGGTGTCAAATAGACTATTCACGAACTATTTTTTTTTTCTAGACATTCCTCTGTCTTGAGTGGCTAGAGGTACAAATTTATTACCCATACCATATTTCTGAGACTTACCCTGACTACATTTTCACGTTTGGATATTGGAAAAGATCTAGGTTACGTACCAAGTCATATCCATGGATATATTTGGACATACGCCGAAGTTTACCCCTAGGTATACGGGAAGGTGCATTCGAATACAAATGAACGCAATTAACTGTATAAATTTTTTCTTATATTACCAGATAGACATTGTATAATACTTAACTATATAAGCCCAGAAACACTGAGAAATTCCCTACCTAGGTACCGCGAAGCATGAAATCCTTAGTTCGTCTTTTTGGCTGCTAGTTCTTGCACCCGAGCCAATTGGGCCTGCTTTGCGCTTTCGTTCTCACGCAAGATCATGGCTCGGCCTGTCTCCCAGTCCAACGCACGCCTCTTGCCAGTATCGAACATCCGCCAAATAAGCGGAGAAAAGAATCCGCTCGTCAGAACCTTATAGAATTGATAGTCGTTCCACCACAGTTTCCATACACGCCAATTGAACCACCCACCGGTGACGCCTCCCAGATTGTCGTATAAGCCTGTTCCTGCAGTTTGATCCCACCATTGCAAGTGATCCGTATAATCCAGACCTCCAGGATAAAAAGTAGATCCCCTGAGAGGCTTGTATTTCTTCCGCAGATGTTCTCGATTCTGCAAGTGTTTTGTACGCCAAGCCTGCATCCCAGGCCAGGAGGGCAATGCTGATTTACCAGCCCATATTTGTGCTACCGACATGGCACACAGCTCAAACTGAACGAATCCGCTAAACAAGATATAGCCATGACCAATAAGGGCTAGAGAATTACGAATGGCTTCATTCTCGTGCATAGGGAATATGTTGCGGTACAGCAAAGGTGGGTCGTCGGCATTCTTGGA
This sequence comes from Mycosphaerella populi pn0402, assembly GCA_002153405.1. Lineage (NCBI taxonomy): Eukaryota > Fungi > Ascomycota > Dothideomycetes > Mycosphaerellales > Mycosphaerellaceae > Mycosphaerella > Mycosphaerella populi. Next base: position 11,466 of record MWPW01001864.1, read on the forward strand.
ATGGGTGTAAGGATCCAAGAAGCTGTTTTCTGTATCTTTGTCTGCAACTCGAGGAAAAAGGCCGTCAGGTAGCGAGAATTCGTACCCGGTGCAATAGATAATGGCATCGATGTCATCTAGAACCTGGCCATTACTCAACTCGACCTGTCTGGGACCTGCGATCCGTCGAATTGAAGGCACGATGTCGGTGAAATCAGAATTGAGAAGCGGCCACAGCAGATCTCCTACCGTTGGCACATGTACAGCCATAGGCGGAGGTGGATTCAAAGACTCTAACATTGGAGAGAACGCAGCTTTGGAGATACTCACCAGCATGCGTTGGAGAATCCAATTCCAGAGAGAATTGAAGTATCGATTTAGGAAGGCTATGGCAAAGGCCCCCTTCACAGTCGTCGATGTATCCATGATTGAGCCGTCGGCGAGGTACCGAGGGAGCATAAGAACACCTTGACGATGAGACAGGTAGACATGCTTGGCCGAGGCAGCCGACAGGGCATTGCATACGTCTGATGCACTATGGTGGAGGCCTACAATGAGAACGTTTTGAGACTGAAATTCGAACTCTCGCCCGTCGGAGAATTCGATCGCATGAAGCGTGCGGCCTTGAAATTGCTCGATGCCTTCAATTTGAGGCGTGCGCGGAGAGTGGAAGGCCCCCGTGCTGATGCAGACTTTGTCGAAGTATTCGGTTTGAGTCTTGGAGGTTGATATCTCCAGCAAGGTTACTGCCCATTTTGTCTTTTCAACATCGAATTCGACGCGGACGGCTTTGGTTCCTAGGCGATAGCGTTCCCTGACCCGAAAATGGTCCGCATAGTCTTGCAGATAATCGTAAACCTGCTCGCGAGTAGGAAAATTATCTATTTCATCGCCGAATGGGAAGTCTGAGTACGGTGTTACCCATTTGCTGCTATTAAATACAGTTTTGGAATGAGCCGATAGATGAGCATCCCCCGATGCTTTCCACAGCCCACCGATCCAATCTCGAGACTCGACGCCTGTAACATCGAACCCTTCTTCGAGGAAGTTTTTAGCAGCAGTGAGGCCCACGGGCCCAGCGCCAATAACGCAAACTGTTATCATTATGCGTGGACGAAATTTCAGGTGGGAAGGTGATCAAGGTTGGGGGGGGAAGAGAGATGAACGATGATTTAGGGCAGGTATCCAAATATAGCTGTCACTGCGTGAGACAAATTTCATGTGGAATGGGTGAAATTTAAAATGACCTTGAAAATGAGCAGGCAAATCACATCCAAGCTTGAGAGTATCATAGTGAGCTAGATGCAGCAGCACGGCCACTACCAATATGAATAAGTTTAGGCGTCCCGGTCATGAGGCCGGGGGATGTGAGGTGTTCGGAACAGCCAAGCGTAAGCTGAAGTTGACATACTCGGCGCCGGATTTTACGAGAAATTCAGTGAACCTTTATATTTTAGTTATTCAATATCTGCTAATTGGATTTAAGTGGATTGCCCTTCCGCGCAAACACTTGCTCTGCCTTAGTATTGGGTGATCATCGCTCTGACGGGGGAAATACCGGAGGACGAGGCTAGATATTTAGTGGAGGTGAAGCTCATCGATAAACGGGCCTGCATATAGAGATATGTAGAGAAGAAAAAGGACGTCAATCTTCGGAACAGTCCATATCCCTCCCAAAGATAGAGATATACACAGTGGGTGATTTTGACGGACTGGGCACGATTAAAAGCCAACTCAACGACGTCCAACTTGTCCAGCATGGGTTTGGTCTCTGAAAGATCGGATCGCACATGGTACTTGAACTGAACTCGTGTAAGACATACATACCTGAAAAATGATACTCACAAGCCATGTCTTTCCTCTTGCTCTTTCCATGTCAAGGGCCTCCACTGGGAAAATCCCGGTTCGTCCTGACCATCGTGCAAATTTTAAGACAAGACACATCAATAGAGAATGCTTATCAAATACGATTTCAAGACAACCTATCTCGAGGGTCAAATTCAACCTTGGAAATAAGCTTGATAGCTGCTCACGTAGAATAGTTTCGGAAACCCTAGTAACGTTTGCCGGCACTTTGGGATCCGAAGTGGGCTGCTGTACTCCATATACTAACCTTATCTTCTTATTTCCAACCTCCTATGATAAGATGTCATGATTTTACCGTTCACACGAGCCAGTCCGGCCTCTATTCAAGCATCTAGTCAATTTGTTGGTTTCAATCCATTCTCCAGCGTATATACTCATGTTCGGTCGTTATCTCTAACCCTTCTCCACAAAGACCACAAATCGAAGCCACTTCACGCCAACAAGCACATATCATTCCCACAATCCAGTCAGATCGTATTCTAGGTGGTGGATTCAGATTCTTAGAAGTACGTCTCTCGGGGTTTCGTCCCATCCGGCAATGGCAGATAGTCGGAGCGAGGCTTGGCGAATGGTTCGGAAGCCCCAGAAAAACATCCCAATGATTGACTTCGGTTAGAATGAAGCTGATATCGGAGTCTTTCCTTCTGTTGACCTGAACTCGTCGGGGTGGAACAATGGAAGGATCCATCGCTGCTCGTAGTATGGGCCACGCTAGACCGAGAAGGGAAAGTGAAGCCTATAGCTGCTGACATACAACACCCGCAACCCCCAGTTTGCCCCAGTTTAACCCCAGATACCAGTCAAAATTGTAGTAATGCCATGATAAATTCGGAACGCGAGTGACAGTGCCGTTATCGTTGCTTCTACCGCTGTGAAATAGTAGTGTGCCTACATTAATCCCCATATTTCCCATTTTGCCCGTTCCCGTTACCCTCTAAATTCTGCTGTGGCAAGTCACCCTTGCCGTGAGGAATGCAAGATAGTGATTGCATTTCTCTGAGAATATCCTTGAAATACTCCCCATTCCATCGAACATACGTTTAAGATGGACAAAAAGTCATTCAACGACTATGCTCCACCTGAAGGCCTCGAAGCCGAGAAGGCTTTTGTTGACCATATCCCCTCCGAGCATCTCGAGAAGCGTTACAGTCTTCTTTCCGTCATTGCATTTGCATTCACCACGACAAATTCATGGGTAGCCTTTGCCTCGGGAATTGCTGTTCCGCTGGCTTGCGGTGGAGGTCCTGGTATAATCTACGGACTGATTGTGGCAGGTATCGTTATAGGTACTATCGCTTTGGGATTTGCGGAATTGGCGTCTGCATTCCCCTCTGCAGGCGGGCAATATCACATTGTATACATGGTATTTCCATCTTCAACGCGTCGAGTGGCTGCGTTCTTCACCGGATGGCTCTCGATAATCTATATCATGGCTGCGTTAGTCTCGTGCAATATCTTCGTGGCGAGTTCGATTCTTGACCTCGCTAGCCTCTGGAACAAGTCATTTGAAATTCAAAATTGGCATACCTATCTGCTCCATGTGGCTTTGTGCCTCATTGCGTTTTTCGTGACGTCCAGATTCCCTTCTGCCATTGGCCGAGTCGGTATTGTCGTTTTCTTCATGTCAATCGTGGGATTTGTCGCCTCCATGATCACTCTTCTGGTTGTCCACAAGGACAAGCAGTCCAGTGATACAGTTTTCCGTGACTATGTGAATGTCAGTGGATGGTCAGATGGCTGGGGTATGATCATTGGTATCACATCGTGTCTGTGGGCATTCAGTGGTATTGATGGACCTACGCACTTGTCCGAAGAAGTTCCCAACCCTAGTCGCAATGTCCCCATTGCTATCGGGCTTACAGTCGGACTCGGCTTTGTGACGGTCTTTGCGTGGATCATCTCGCTCATGTTTGTTGTCACAGATGTTGATGCAATCATCAACTCGACAGTTCCAATTCTGGAAGTGTACAACCAGGCGCTGGATTCCAAGGTGGCAACCACAATCTGGACCGTGTATTACATGGTCATGTTCTACGAGATCGTTTTGAACCTCTTCATCTTCGGAGGCCGAACAATCTGGTCTTTATCTCGTGACGGCGGCCTGCCTTACTCTCAGTTCTTCTCTCGCCTCCAATGGAACAGCCCAATGAGAGGGATTGCTCTTATGCTAGTCCTACAAGTGATTGTCGGCATTCTATATATTGTGTCGTCTGCTGCATACAGCAGCTTCATCAACATGACCCTGTTTGCCCTCAATATCACATGTGCGCTACCACAGGCCGCTCTTCTCTTCCGTGACCGGGGCTGTCTCCCCGAAAGAGCATTCTCTCTTGGAAAATTCGGACCTTATATTAATTTTGTGGCGACCATGTTTGTCATTTTCTTCTCCATCACTTTCTGTTTCCCAACATTTATGCCTATCACCGCAACTTCGATGAACTACTTGGTCGTGGTCATGGCAATCGCCATTCTTGTACCTCTGGGACTTTGGTTTGGCGGCCTAAACAAGAGTTTCACAGGGCCACAAGAAGTGATTGAGGCCTAAATGGGACTAATCATAATAAAATGTATTTCCATCATTCTAACAGACTTTCTACAACCGTAATATTTATGGCATAAACCTATTCCATATGGAGCAGATGGCGCACATACCCTTTTGTCTGTGTTTGAACGTCCACAGAGGCATTCCAAGGTTGTATATTCCTGCGTACCTAGGTATATTCAAATACATATGACTTCCAAGGTTGGTATGTACACAGGAACTTGACTGTTCAAGTAAATCTGCAACCAATGTCTCAAAAATAATTTCAGATTTCTTGGCCAGAATGCCCCAGCTCCTTCATCATGAATATTACCCATGACGCTACTCTTGGGGTATAGGTCCCTCTTGGCATTTTGACTAGGCAGTCGTATCTCCTCGTCCTGCCGTATTTGGTGAATGGAACACAGTTTGGACCCACCTCCACCGCGGGTCACAAGGATGCATCGACTCCGGTTGACCTTGATGAGTCTAGCTCATCTGATGTATTGGCAGTATCAATAGTCTAAGATGAATACCTCAGACTTCGAACCCACCTTCATGTTAAAAGAAGGCAACCTCCTACAACTCTCGACTTACTCAATCTAAGCCATGACATCCACCGAATTCTACAAAGCAGCCGTTCTTACTGTATGTTTGTAAATAACTGTTCTGTCAGCTTTTAGTCGAATTCTATAATAAGAGAGCTGATTTAATATTCACAGTCACTACAGGAGCCAAATGCCAAACCAACCTTCTCAGTTCAGAGCTTACCTCTGCCCGTACCAGGCCCTAATGAGCTTCTCATACGCCTCTCTGCGACCTCTCTATGTGGCTCAGACTTAGGCATGGCTCTAGGACACATGGGACCAGTAGGAAACATCCTTGGTCATGAGGGAGTCGGCCGAATAGCCGCTCTGGGTTCAAACGTCTCATCACTCGACCCAACCGTCGAAATCGGCCAGCGGGTCGGAGTTGCTTGGACTCGAGATATCTGTGGAATTTGCAGGTTCTGCGTAGATCTAACTAATGAAGGAGAAACAAGATGCGCAGAGGCTCTGCACTCAGCAAAAGCCTACCCAGGCACGTTTGCCGAATACACGATCGTTCCGCTGCGGTATCTTGCCCGAATTCCTGCAGCCTTTGACGAGGTACCGGATGAGGAAGTGGCGCCAATTCTGTGTGGAGGTGTAACAGCATATAAAGCCATCAAAGGTTGCCATCTCACGCCTGGACAGTGGGTGGTTGTCTCCGGAGGTGGTGGAGGCGTTGGGGCTTTGGCTGTGTCCTTTGCTCATGCAATGGGGTATCGAGTAATTGCCGTTGATGCGGGGGCTGGTAAAGAGGGCTACTGCAAGGCGCAGGGAGCTGAGCACTATGTTGATGTTACCTCTGGCGAGGATCCTGGGAAGAGGGTCCATGAGTTGACTAATAACCAGGGTGCCAAAGCTGTCATTGTTACGGCCACTGCAGCTGCGGCTTATCAGAAGGCTTTTGATATGCTTGGTCCCTTTGGAACTTTGATGTGTGTCTCGATTCTTCCTGAGGAGGCTAAGGCGACATTCCACCCTCTCTGGATGATTGATAATGGATGGACGGTCAAAGGGTCTTCAGTAGGGACTCGAGCCGATATACTAGAGGCTTTGGAATTTGTTAAGCGCAGGGTAGTTGTTCCCAAGGTGAACTGGGCGCAGTTGGAGGAGGTAGAGGAGCTGATGGGGAAACTTTCACGAGGTCAAGTAAGTATCCTTCTCTGCAGGCGCCGTGTTTCTGCTTCAAAACTCTAACTTTCCCGCAGCTTGAGGGGAAATATGTGATGAAGCTGTGAACAGAACGAAATGGGGCGCCACAGCCGATGGGGAAAGGATGCTGGGGAAGCCTTGAGAAAAAGGTAACTCGGCAACTAGTGGACAAAGTTGGAGAATACCAGTAGTCTGGCGTTGGTAATTCAACAGTTCCAAGGTTGCAGGTATATACAGGAGTAGCAGAATGCCGCTATGCAAAGTCATTGTTGAAAATCCAAGCCAACGCCTATGAAAAAAGTGGCCAGGAATGATAGATAAAGTATGGGGTATCTAAGTACTATCCACTCTTCGCCGTTTGTCCCGATCATCGTATGGAGATGGACTGCGCTTCCGCCGTTCTCGAGAACGACTTCGATCATCTCGGTAATTGTGCCGGTCCTTTTGTGGAGATCTTGATCGAGACTTTGACCTTCGTCTCTGCCGCACGGTACTGGCATTGGCACCAGTAGGCCCAGTAGGACCCTGCCCACGATCCCCAGGATGATCAGGCATGAACCGCTCGTCCGTGATACCAATAGGTGGGCCATCACGCCGGCGTCTGTTTTCAAATCCATCGCCAAAGCGACCGGTATCTTCGGTCTTAAGATCGCGGTACCGCGTACGACCCTTTTTACCAAGTTTGGTCATATCACGCACCTGCATGTATTGTGGAAGCGTCTCAGTGGCAACCTCATCAACGAACCGGCGGCCCATGACATTCCGTTGGTCTAGCCCTTCTTTCTCAAGGTCGTCGCGGAAGAACGCTCCTTTGTGGAAGTAGCGCTGCATGAAGCCAGTTTCGCCGCGGTTGGCTTCCCGGTCCGCCTTTTGGTTTGCAATGTACTCTTGGTCTTCTCGGTCGCGTTCTTCGGCTGTCAGATTGCGACGTCGTTCAATTTCCTCCCGTTCCTTCTCAGCTTCCTCAATGGCCTCCCGCTCGCGCTTCACGCGCTTCAATTCTCGTAGTTTCCATGCTGCGTACTCGCCTTCAGGGTCGACGCCATCGCGGTCGTCAATTTCTTCCTCCTCGTCTGCTTGTACCAGTTCATCGTCATCCCATGCACGGTTCCCCGCTGAGCGTGCAATGGCATCTTTCTCTAATTGGTCCCGCACAAGATGATCCGCCTTTTCTTGCCGTTGAGCACGGCGTGCTTCATTATCTGCAGCAGAGTCTGCCGCCGCCAGTGGTGCTTGTGCTTGCTCTGTGGTATTTTGCCCTGATGCGTTGGCTCGTTTATCTTTCTTGATGAACGTAGGTCGCACGAGCACTCGCCGAGGCGCTTCATCCTCGGAGCTGCTTTCTTCTTCTGAACTCTCTTCTTCCTCCTCATCATCTTCCTCGCTTTCTTGCGGCGCCGCTACAGCAGCTGGTCTTGGCTTTGATGTTCCTAGTTGTCCAGCCTGTGCCGGTATCGTAGCTTTGACTGGGGCTGGTGGTGCCTCTTCCTCCTCCTCATCAGTGACAAATCCATCTTCATCCTCATCCTCTTCCTCTATTTTGCGAGCTGCGGCTGCAGGAAATGAGCTTGCCTTAGGAGCTTGTTGCTTGCGGCGCTGGACTTCAGCTTGTCGTCGCTCTTGTTCTTTCTGGGCTTCGTCATCCTCGTCTTCTTCCTCTTCAGAAGAAGAAGGTTCTTCTGCAACTGCTTTCCCGGGGCGATATCGACCTGGCCTGACCGGGTTCTTGGTCATCCCGCGATGTGAGGACGGGAGCGGAGGAGGCATTGTGACAAGGTGGGTGAAGTTGCGCGGGTAATAAGTAGGTTGGGCGTGTCAAATTTATCGTGCGTAGATTGGCGATTTGAATGGAAGCTTCAAGCGTCCATCGTGACGGCGCAGGTGGTGAACTGTGAAAGCTGGACGTCGCAAGATAAATCTGGATTCCCGACATAGCTGCTATCACCACGTGATGATAACACGATGTAGTCTATGTTGAGTACGAGAAAACTGATCTTCTTTGTCTTCGATTATGAGTCTTTGACATTCCATGAAGTTGAGAGTAGATATCGATTCTACGTAAGATATGAAACTTCAAACTCTCTACTCACAACCCTATCTCACTTTTAAGCTCAGCTTCAGATGTGATAAGCAAAGTTCAATCTACATCACGTGCCTACGCGTCCCGCCAACGCGACGTGAAGTCCCTCATCCAGCGACAGCCCGACTCTTCCAAGAGAAACCAATCCGCAGCATTGAATTCGCAAGCCTCACAAACAAACCGCTAAAATGTCTCTCCAAACTCCTCGCGTCTTCCCCGAACACCTCCACAACTTCCACCCCAACAGCGCCGGCCAACGGACCCCTCACACAGTTCGAATCCTAGGCACTGTGAGCGCGCTGCATGGCGATACAGCCACTGTCACCTGTGGAGACCATGGAGACGTTACTCTTCTCCTGAAGCCAGACTCTCATTTGCAAATGGGCAAGTTGGTTGAGGTCGTCGGGAAAGTTACCGATGTTGAAGGAGGAAAACTTGGATTGCGGGTTCTAGGCACGACTGACTGGGGCAACCCTGCTGACTGTGGTAAGTGAGGATATGTGATTTAGTTTGGTCATTACGGGATTTTACTTTGCATGCGCACGATATTTGGTGGCGTTGGGTACAGGCTGATTTCCAACGTGTCCAGATTACAAGATTTTCGAGCATGTCGTCAACGCGACTCAGCATGCAAAGGCTATTTTTTTCGATACGGAATAAAACGACATTCTAAGTGATACAAGTCAAGGGGGGTTGGATGCTAGGTTGAACTCTGTACATGGATCGAAAAAATCGAGGGGCCGAGGGCTACTACGACATCTGTTTCGTCTACCTAGGTGTGAGAGTTTGATAAAGCTGCATTTTCTACGAATGTTATGATCGTCATCAAATTATTCATGTTTCTTCCTATTAGGGCGCTTGGTAAAGTGTTGGAACTTAAAGCGGCAAGGAATAGACCACAATAAGGACCAGATTAAAGTCAGGGTCTTGTGTCATGCGATCAATCCGGAAGCGTGGTCAATAAGCAGGGGTCTTCGCAGGCGCGAACATGACTTCTTTTTCTTGAAGGCACATCAAGTTCGCTCCTTGTCTCAAGTCCCTCTTCAGCCCCACGATCATGAGGGACAAGCGTTCGCCTTCCAAGATTCACTTTCTCCGACAGGCCATATTTCCTGGCCCTGTGGGTGGCCCCTTATTTTGTGATACAGTTTGGATAATTAGAAGCCCCTGAGCCAATAGTATTCCCCTTAGTTGACCACTGGTACAGGAAACTTTCAATTTAACACATAGTTGTAAAGGTGGA
>KZ119343.1:1064-62189 GCA_002153405.1 Mycosphaerella populi pn0402
AGATACCCTTGCCCTTGTATGGCTCCGGTCGTCTCCACTCGCGAATCTCAGCAGCAAAATGTGTTACCTCACGCTTGTCGACGCTCTCCAGGAGAATGCGGGTAGGCTGAGGAGTACTAGCCGTCACGCCCTTGGGAATTGGAAGCTCAATTGGGTGCGAGAAGCCGACCTTGAGGGAAACAAACTTCTGGCCAGGGTATGTAGCGGAGACGGTGGTAGCGCTGTCCTCGATGGTAGCTCTGTAACCGACACCAACCAGACTCAAGACACAGATGTGTCCTTCGGAGACACCGGTAATATGATTTTGCAAAAGGGCGCGGGTGGTACCTAGAAACGAAGGACAATCATTAGCACAGGAACGCGAAATCAACCAGACTGAATAAAAACATACCCCACATGGCGCGCTGGTGAGGAACTTCCGAGTCAACAATCGAGAGAGTGGCTTTCTGTGAAGCAGCATCATGATTGATATTCACGAACGAAGGAATCTCGAGGGATAATTCGCCTGCACTCGTACGTTAGCATTCAATCCCGCTCGCTGCTCCGTAACTTCGGCGTGCATAACATACCCTTCGGCCCCTTGATATGAGCAGCCAGCTTCGGAACATCCTTTCCACGAGCGCGGATGAGGGTCTTAGGGAGATCAACGAGGTTCAATGTCACCTCCGAGGGGACGGAGATGGCAGCACCTCCGATTCTGGAATGCGCCGGAGCGGTGGTCGAGAAACATTGTGTGCGGGAGGGAGAGAATGCTGGTGTGAGGAACAGTGGTAATGAGCCTCGAGGGCTTGTCTCCCGGAGAAGCTGCCGGGCGCAGCGTTGGGGTAGAAATGACATTGCGGTGGATTGTTGAATGCGGTCTTCGCGGTCTCGATGATTTTGTCGAAGATGGAGGCGCCCGATCGGGTTAGCGGCACGTGACAGTTATTTACACACTTGTGCCTTGTTTATAAGGCAGAAGATATCCATTGCATTACAATTTCCTCTTCATATTATTATTATAGAGTTATAGTTGGCGTGGATCTGCGTTCAACATTCAGGGGAATGGTGACTGAGGACTTAGGGGCTGCATCTCATTCCAAATCACTGGCCGGAATTGTCATCGATTTCCTTATACCACGGCGCACGCAGATCTACATAGTGTGGCCCGTCTTGCGTACAAGAGACACCACGTCCTCTACCTTATGAATCCTGAGATTGGCGAAAATGCACTCCATTTTTGAGCTGGGATTATGATTTAGCTAGCGTCGATAACTGGTGATATTATGTGCAATGTACAATATTTAACATTATCAGAGGAATTCAGATATCTGATATTAATTATATCAGATGAAAGATCATTTCTGTGGAGTTACAACGAGCCAGGACGCCTTGTGAAGCAATTCTCTCACTTCCCTTGCAACATCCCGTCTTATTACAGCGACCTCGGCCGATGTTCTTGCAACTCTCTGCATCCCACTGTTCTTGGCTGGACCAAACAGACAGTGGTACCTCGACTTTGACTTCGCTCTGGCCACGAATAGGGGACGGTAATCGACAGAATGAGGTTACTAAAAATCCTCCGCTATGCCTTGGCCGCTTGGAGCTTTCTTAGACCAATGGCGAATGCCAAGTTCTTCGATATCACCGAGGGTACCGTGAATCTTCAGAATGAGCTACAAGATTTCCAATGCTAACCTTCTTCGTCAATACAGGAACTCTCAGCATGCATTCGGACAAGAACAGCGCTCTCCTAAACCTAGAGATAAATCGGCAACCCAGTGCCATTTTCAACGAAGCCATTGAGTTACTCAATTCAATCAAATCTTCACCGTCATGCAATCGAGTTGCTGCAACAAGGCTGGTAGCCCAATGTCAAAGCTTAGGAGGAGACGGCGCTGGAGATCCAGAAGCTAATCAGAAACTCGATGTGATCCGATCGGTATATGCAGCTCGTCTGGCAATCTGCGAATTGGATGGCGCAGGTGCAGCTGTACCTCCTCCTTGTCTTCCACTGATTTCCTCTCCGCCGCAATCAAAAGGCTTCTTTGGGTTTGGGGCCAAACCTTCGATACCATGTACAGGAATCGACGATTTCCCCAAGGAGGTCCTGGAACCCTGCCTCAAAGCCTTGGAATCTCGGGCACAATGGTGGACATCCTACAGCAACAATAAACAGAATGCGATGGTTATCTGCCAAGCGGCACGTCTGGAAACAGAAAAAGAGGAGCTGCTAAATTTGCATCAGTCAATTATTGACAGTAACTTCAAGCTGAATGAGGGACTCCACGTTGCGTTGCAGAAAGCCGCTATGGAGTCTCAGCGGAATGAAGCTTTCTTACAGGCTGCTCACGAATTGCAGGAAAGGTTAACAGCCGATATGGAGCAAAGCCAGTCTATATTTCAAGGGGTCTTGAATACGATTTTAACGGACGCTAAAGTTGGTATTAATTCCGCTATTGGCACATTCGCCTCTTCGTTAGGCGTATTGCGAAAGAACGTCACCGACATAGGGGAGGTCAGTGGTTCGTCTTACAGAACTTACATGTCTTGACTATATTTTAGGACTTCCACCAGGTCTCATTCCAGGTCGATACTCTGAAACGCACTCTTCGGCAAATGCACGAGGATACAGTTGATCGGGGTATGCAGGCTCTTCGATTACATCAAGAGAATTCACTCGCCCAGCAGGATCTAGCTTCAGATACTAGCCGCGCCCTTGAAACTCTGATGGACAAGGGCCTTGCAGCTATCACTATAAACATGATGGAGTTTGATAAGTCATTGGTGAGTCTAATTTCTTTGGATTATTGGATGGCTGGGCACTAAAGTGAACAGGAATGGCTTACAGGTCGACTGGGTCGCATTCTTGAAGAGGAAACTGAAGTAGCCAAAGTATATGGCGCGCACAACCCCTGCGTCTTATTTGATCTAACAGCTCAGCAGAGACTCGAAGTGATTAGCCACAGCATGGAGCTATCTGAAGAGAAAGCGAAAGATCTCCACAAGGCCCAACAGCTACAAGCGGACGCCATCCTCACTCACGCAAAATCTCAGGGTGACCTACAGTTGAAAGCCCAAATTTCTCAAGCCCTGCTAGAGCAGACCACCAAAGCAGCGGCAGATCTCCAATCCCTCATCCACGACACTGCTTCGAAGGCGAAGCAGATTCCCAGTTTACAGATTGGAGGGCTAGATACTTGGTCATTATGCTTTATACTCTTTATTATTATCACCGCTAGTCAACGTCCCATCATTGCAGTCAGCATATTCTTTCTGCTTCTTGGTATGGATCACATTCTGTTCTTTCGAAAGGAGAGCTAACATTGAAAAGGTCACTCGTTTACAAAGGCTATTTTCCCATACATGAGGTCCATACTTCCTCTGTATTAGTTATATTCTTCATTCCATTCTTTTGTTGTTTGGCGCCTTTATCATCTTACATTACGATACCATATGTGCCCTTTCGGGATGTTTCTTTTTATATTTTTTTTTGGTATTGTTTCAAGGGGTATTCTCTATTTCGATATTGCCAAGATGCTAATCAAGATCTATTTGCTGGGTTCTTCTTGAAGACTTTAGTAAAACAGAATGGAAAGATCGTTGGGGATGAAGGTGACAACATACCAGTCTTAGCAGGCTCGCTAGTATTTGCGGCATTATCAGAGACCGGTGTAGCAGCAGGAGGTTCCGCTACCGGGGCATCAGTGGAAGCCTTGGGGGCAGGCGCCTCTGCCGGCTCAGCAGGGGCAGAACCAGACTCTGGAGCAGCTTCAGCTGTAGGCTCAGTAGTCACCGCTGGAGGAGTATCAGGAGCAGGCGCAGGACTAGGAGCAGGCGCAGGCTCATCGGTTTTGGTCGGAGCTGTAGCTGCGGGGGTGGTAGCTGCGGGAACGGCAGTGGCAGTGGCAGTGGTGCCAGTCTGGGGGGTCGGTTGGTTTTCTTGCTTGTTTTCGGCAGGTTTCTTCTTGCGAGAGAAGAGCCTCTTTAGGCCTTTCTTCACCTGGTTCAGAGCATCGGGGGCTATACAGTCAAAAGGTATTTCTGGAAAGGCTTCGTGGATAACTTACGAACGCCAGGCATCTTGGGGGTCAATCCGTAGGTGATTAAAAAGATATAGAGGAAGTATACGGAGTACGAGGGTAGAACAAACGCGATAACGTGATAACGCAGCCGAGGTAATAAAGCTACAGTACTGGTACAACAGGAAACTCGGGGAAGTTAGTCTTATTTAAGGTGGTTGCATTCCAGACTAGTGCTTTTGACGTTCAGGGGTTTCTGGGTCAAATGACATCGATTACCGCGACGTTGGGACCCGTTGGCCCACGCGGTCGCGCTGCATCCCTGGGCCTTGGCAGCTTGGGGGGGGGCGGGCTGTGCTGGCACCAATGGGCGATAATAAGCTGCCCCCTGGGATGGAACACAAATCTGTATTTGGGGCGAATTTATAATTTTTGATAGGCATAGACAGCAAATTAGAATGGCTCCATCTACAACTCTATTGGCTAGAACTTCATTACACTCGCCGATATTTGTACTATGCGAATTGAGAGAAAAGAATCTCAGTGATACCTTGGGATCCTCCAAGGCTGGAATACAATTGATGAACAAATGACGGAGTGGCAGAATCACGGTATATGCCAAGGCATATATAACGCGGCCAAGACCCGAGAGCTTGAAATAATAGCGAACAGGGACCCGTCGCTGCCAGCATGAACGTGAATATATGGTCACATCATTTACATGTATGAAGCAGCGAGTCGGGAGAAAAGGAGTAGAACAAAAAAAGTCCTAGCCATGTTGGATCCATGAAATATTCCCGCCTGGTCGCCTCGGGGAATACTTGTTATCGCAACATCTTATAGTCGTGATTATTGACCGTTGCAGGCGATAGGCGGTTTAGGGTTGTATGACTTGCTGTAGAAGCCGATACCAGTGGAAGCATTCTTGTTGTGAATTGCATGAGACTAAAGCAAAAGTGGTAAGTGCTTTTAACGATTTTTGCAGCAGCGTCGACAGTCTTTTTCGTGGTCTGGCTGTCGGAAGCGTAGTTATTCTGGTTCAGCCAAGTGAATTCAAGCTCGTAAATGGTGTAATGATGATCGGATTACCTCGCGGCGACACCAGGGGATGTCTCGTTATCTGGAGTAGTGGAATTAAGCCAATCTGGTCCGCAGCTCATAGCACTCAAGCCCAGAGTATGTGCATGGAACCCTCCATCTTCATGTCTTCCATATGGCATTCAGTTACGTGTTAAGAGCATGTCTTGAACCTTGTTCCACTAGAAATTCTATGTATGCCTCAACGTGAGTCTTGCCAGTCCTCAGTCGTGGGTGGAGAACACAACATAATAGTATGAGTTGCAAGCACCACTTCTTCAATTCTTTTGCCATTCGCTCCCATATGGAAATGCACAGGCCCATATCCAGAACCAAGCCTTGTCAAGCCTTGCTAGTTCTCGTCGGTGATAGGATGCCAGAGATCAGGTAAGTTCTGACACAAGGAATCAGATTTGTATGAATCTGAAGTGCCCACAGTAGCCGACATTCGGCGAAATAAGTATGTGTATCTTGGAACCCCCGGGACATGATCCCTTCTCAAAATGCAGATTTTTGCAAGTTCGGGAAGCAAAGTATGGGGCACACCGGAGTGGATGTTGGCTAATTATATCCAGATTCACAGGGAACTGCACGTCACTGAAGACCGCATGATTTATGAACCCATACTCGTGTCCAGTAGAAAAGAATGTGATGGTCGGATAGCAAAGCGTTCTGCTGCTAAATACTCGAGGAAAGCATGACGCATCTGTTTCACTCAATCCATCCGGTGCATCATTCGGGCTTGCCCGAGTTGGTTTGACCTTGCTACTTTCAGTTTTCCCCGGCCGATGAACCTTCATCTGCATCGGCCATAGCCACATCTCCCCCAGCTGCAGCCTTTTGCTCGCGCGCCTTCTGCCGCCTCTTGATCTTTCGTTCACGATTCTTGCGATTGCGCTTCTCGGCCTCATTCTCCTTGGCCAACTCTGCGGCGGCTTGGCGCTTTCGAAGCTGAACACGTCGCTTTTTACCAGGCTTCTTGCGAGTCTTTGGCGATTTGAACGGCAATGAACCTTCGACTACATAGACAGGCACATCTTTATCCTTCGATGGTAATTTGGTCTGGTGACGTTTCAGGCGGGTAATCCGCCAAGGTAAATTACACCCCGGCTAGCTTTCAGTCAGAATGTTGCATTTCGAAGTAATAAACCACTGCGATTAGACTTACCCATGGCTGCGATTTCAGCAAACCCAAAACATGCTCACCAGTGACTGCCATGTCTTCAAACCGATCTCTTTGTTCGCTCTCTTTCTTCTCGTGGACATCATTTTGCTCTTTTATGCCGTAGAGTGATGGGGTCGAGAAGTAGTATTGCCAACCACGAAATGACTTCACAAATCTTCCCTCCGAACCCCCAGCACCGGGCGAGGGCGACCGCAAACGAATACGAAGCTTTTGTGTACCGGATTTACTTTTTTCATCTTCTGAAGGCTCGCTACCTCGGGCCTGCTCTGCGTTGCCGCTTTTCGAAGGTTCAGGGTCCTTCGGTTTTGACGGAGCACTGAAGAGCCGAAACTCGAATTCCTGCTCGTCCTCCTCATCTTCGCCCGGCCGAGTCGATACTGCAGCATCTTTCGTATCTTGTAATGCTTCTTCGACCGGCAACAAGGTGTCGAGATTCAGCAATTTTCCCAATCGCGCCTGGGCATCTTGAAAATCGGATTCATCGACCGGCGATGCTGAACGGGAGGATTCTGGCGACTGGACGTCGTCTCGACGGACCCTAGCAACGATTATTAACAGCAACTAAAGCTTCAATCGTAGCGAACATACCGCTTTGCGCTGGGTAGATCAAACATGATAAAGAGTGTGGTGGCTGCGGTCAAGAATGAGAGTGTGGAGAAAGAAAAAAAGGCGGCCAAGCCTTTTGTTTCCACGGCTGCGGCCACGGCCTCTTATCGATGACATCGCACGAGAATTCCCAGCCTCAACTCTCCGATATCCGCAAAAGCCCAGTGCTCCTTCACGCCTCCTTGAGGACAGCGCCATTTTTACCACCAGTATCCTTTCGCATATTCTCTGTCTCCCCAACCCGTCATATCCAACAACCGTGTGGCCTATCCCAACCCTGCCAAGGGGACAGGGCTCCACTCCTACATCCATCATTGGGGCCTGGTTAATACCTCGTGCTCAACACAACGTGCTCCTCTGAACGGTTGCTGAATACCGACGCCATAAATGGGTGCATGTGCCTCTTGCCTTGGCGGCAACCGCCGCGAGCCTCCAGAGGTGAGTCCTGATCGCCTCTATCAGTGCACCACAACATGATCTTCGATGCGCATTGCTGGAATATCATGCGGGAAACGTGGGCTGCATATCGCCAAAATTTGGATTCTAACACACATATTTTCAAGCCCGAGTCTTCTCGTCTCCTGGATGATGATCCATACCAGGCTAGCTATGGCTATGGTTCACTAAACCAAGCTCAACAGGCTAACCAACCGGATCCGGAATATGTTCGCCGGGAAAGAGAAGCGCTGGATGCTATATGCCAACGCACGTCTGAGTGAGTTCCCCATATCATGTGAAGGCTCACTACATCTATCAGGGCAATCCCTAGTTAACACCTTCGCCGCAGTTCTGTTATCGACATATGGTCCCTCCAACCTCAACCCCATCTTCAACCACAAGCCACCTTGCCCACCTCCGCCTCGGCGTCGGCCTCCCACACCCCAGAAGAGGGAACTACGCATCTTGCTGTGACATCAGACCACGCATCCCAGACCAGCCGCCCAACTTCCAGCGGAACAGTGCCAAAGCACTGGGGCGAAGTGGTAGTCAACCCGAACAAGAAGCGTTCGCGCAGCAACATGAAGGCCGAGCCGAATGGCACCCGCGACGTCTTCGGAGTCCTGAAAGTCAACTAGACTTCGCCAGCTCTTGCATAGCCCCGAGTTGTTAAGCATTCGTCGCACGAATTTGATGATTTCCACGAAAGAAGGCGTCGAAAAATAATCATCGCTAGGTGGAATGCACCCAGCCTTTGATGGACTGGTTGCATGTTTCAATAACTCCTTTTTTTGTTTTTTGACTTACGCTACACTATTTGAGACTTTGCATGGTTCGCGGGTCGACTGTGTTGCACATACATCTCAGCCACTCTCTATATTTTCCTTGACCTGTTAATACCCTTGGTGCAGGCCCTCTTATCGACGTTTCTTATTTGTACGTGTTTTATTCTCGGTGCTCATGAAGCTTTCTGCTTTCCTTTTGTTAGACATTTCCTTATATGTCTTTTGTGGCCATCACCGTTTTGTTTCCTAGGCAACTGTTATTACCTGTCTGATTCAAGTATTACCTAGACCTGTAAATCGGATGTAATATCCCACCGAATTCACAAACTGGCAAGGTCATACTCTGCATCGTAGCTTATTTGGTCGTGTGGGCTCCTTTCCTAGAAATCGTTTTACCACCTTTATCCTATGTTACATCGGGAGAGATTGTAATGTAGTGAGGTGCGATTGAGAAAACCTGAGAACCTACAAGGTCAAGGCTACCAAAGCAGATATGAGAACACACGGTAAGTAACAAAT
This sequence comes from Mycosphaerella populi pn0402, assembly GCA_002153405.1. NCBI lineage: Eukaryota > Fungi > Ascomycota > Dothideomycetes > Mycosphaerellales > Mycosphaerellaceae > Mycosphaerella > Mycosphaerella populi. The sequence continues at coordinate 9,677 of KZ119343.1, forward strand.
GATGGGAAGAAAAGGGTAAATAGATGAGGGAAAAAGGTGAAAACCACCGCAAATGGAAAAACGCCCGCTGGTCCAAGTCTCATGGGAATATGATAATCAAGTGGAGAATGCAAAATGTTCGGGCAGGTCGAAAAAAAGTCGGATGAAACGGGTCGAGCAATCTAGACATCGTCCATAGTCCCGGCCGGCTCTTCGCCACCAGACTCATAGCTACCGGCCGAACTGAGTTCGTCCTCGGATTCGGTATTGTCTTCTGCATCATCGACAGCTTCTTTGCTGGCGTACTTGGAGACGTACTCTGCAAAATTGAAATTTGCATTAGATCACGAGGAAGATGTCAATACTGTCAGGGAGATGTACCTTTAACTTTCGCCTCGTATGCCTTCGGTTCTCGCATCATCAGCGCCGCCGCCTCGCCATTCAGTGGATCGGAGGGGTTGGGATAGCGGAGAAGTTGTGGAAGGAAAACTTCGAAGATGTTGATCATGTCGTACATGGGAGACCAAGTTTGGTTAATGACGTCGAGACACACGGAGCCAGAGCTAGAGAAGGGTCAACAGGATTGATACAGGAAACCCTTGGATGAAGATGCGTACAGCTCGTCTATGTTAGGGTGAAAGATCCGGTTTACAAATCCGATACTCGGGCTCTTGTATGGATACTGATCGGGTAGTTCGACGTGGATCTTCCAGTGGCCACCGGTAAATGGGGCTGGCCGCGGTTAGAATGATGCAATCCCGGTTTAGCCGGTGTGGTCAACTTACTTTCCTCTGGGCCCTTGAAACGGACATAGAACTCTTGCCTATTCGGAGTGAAATCAGAAATTTGTGACCGATAATCAGTATAACCCAAATCGGAGTGACATACACTAGGTCAATGTTAGCATCTGGTAGTCACGACATGTAGGCTGGCGACCTTACTGTTGTCGTTCACCAGGGTGACTTCATAGTCGCTCATGAGCCTATCTTTAGGTCAGTAAAGCCCACGGTGAGTTTATATGCGAGGCATTTATTAGGCACTGGTGCATCGGCCCGAGAGGTCAAAGGGAGGCAACGGAACGGAGGTTGATAGGCATACATCCTATGTTTGTTAGCTCTAAGTTACTTCTTTATGTCAGGCTCTTGGCCCTTGGAAGATCCTTCGGTCCTTACTTCATGACCTGCATGGAGAATAAAGCTTGTCAGCATCTGCGGGGGGTTTGATAGCTTATCTATATCTTGAGAGATACGTACATCCGTTTCAATTCTTCGCTTTGGACTACTCATCGTGATGGCGTATATTTGGCTCAATAAGAACAATCAGGGCTTGCGAAGTGGGTACGAGGTGGCTGCGTGTCGCAGATGGTCCGAACAGCTTCTTGGAGCTGATGGATGAGGTCACCGAGAGATAAGTGCTTGATCGGAGGGCAGGCAAGGCTTAGGCGATGTAGTAGGCCGGGTGGGCAGACGAGAGGCACAATAAAGGGCGACAATGGATATTGAGTAAAGAAAGTCGAGATCCCAGGCCAGTCGTACGGTCTAGAAGTAAGTAGGAAAGTGGAATGAGAGAAGAGGGGGACGATTGAATGATCGCTGGATGAGTCAGCTGTATCGCGATGCGGATCCGTGGAAACACCCGATGTCGCGCTCTTCTTTCATTCGCTCCAAGTCCCCGTGTCTTGTCTCTTACAGGGGCTATGGTTATGTCCGAATTTCCCTCGCCAGAAGCAGGTCCTCGGAAAGTCCGTGAGTACCTTGCTGAAATCCTGATTTCACGGTACGATGCAAGTGCGGAGTATGCCCGAGACACCGCAGACTTGTGGCAGTTGGGTCGCGGCACAGACTTGCTTGAGAAAACCCAAGCCGCCACCGATGAGGGCTTCCGTGAAGTGTTTGGGGACTCTGTGGGGCGGTATCTGTATCGAACAGCTCACGGTGACATGGTTGCGCAATGGAGCGCCACGACATACGGAAAGCTGTACGCCTGGGGGATCGTTGCTTTCCCAATAGCGATTGTGTTCCTTTCGATTTTGGCCTGGCGTCAGCCTTCAAAAGACAAGGTATTCAAATCTCTTTTCTATACCTCGTGCCTTGGGTCGCCGTATTTTACTTGCTGTCTCCTGGGGCTGTGGTATGGCGGAGCAGTAGCCATCTTAAGCGTAGTTGTTGCATTTGCCATCACGCTCGGTTTCTTTTGCTTCATTGCAATTTACATGAAGAATCAGTGGGATTCAAAGGCCCCGAGTTCCCAGGATGCTGGAGTAGTGCCGTACGATAAACCCGAGAAGAGAATTCAATAATTAGCAGGTGTACTTTTAGCTGTAACGCTGGGCATAACTCAGGTGACTATAGTATATTGGAAGGTGCCCAGATGGGATCAAATGTTCCTTCATACATATATGTACGTTTAGTTACAAAATTGTGACTTGGTATGTGCCAAAGGACATAAGAGTAGAACTAGGTAGTCTTGAGATCACTAGAGTGCTTCATGCCGGAGATCCCCGGTTTGTCCTAGATAGCCAGCCTATTTAGCCACCTTGCTGCTGTGCTTGCCTTTCCCCCTCTTAATCTAACATCTAGCTAGCTGGTTATTGCCATTAATTAAGCTCGTTTGATGAGCAGTCAGCTTTATTTCCCCGTAGCAGAGTCAATTAACTAGATGTCGATAGTACGTAAATATAACCTAGTGCTTTATTTTCAGCTTAACTCAAGCAGATATAATTGCAAGGCTCGAGTAAAGAACCTTGGAAGGAAATACTATGTTGATTATACCTCGTAAAAAGCAGAATTATTTGTCCAAATACAGCAGAACAAACATGGAAAACATTTATATTCCAGTATCCATGGATAGCGGCGGCAGAATTGCTTCCGATAGCATGATATTGACTAGGGGCTACCCCCAAGTCGTCCACTAAAGTTCCCATTTTTCGAGTCATAATACCTGCGAACTCTTGCAGAATTCAGTCGCGAGGCTGACGTAGATCATCCTCTGCTGCAAGTGGTTGAACAAGATCTCTAGCTGATTTCCGTCCGCAGACTTGACTGCCCCATTGCTTCCGTGCGGGTCACCCCGCCAGCCCAACCCTGCACAGGAGCCACCTTAATCTACGCCGTCTCAACGTGTTCCAACTGCCATAGTTCGCACCAACATGGCAGATAGTGCCATCCTAGATGATAGCCATGGCGCTGATTTGCCGATGAACATGACCGCATCAGTCATGCTGACTGGTCTGCCTCGTGATGCCCACCAGGCACTCGCCGACGTGCAAGCTATCGATGACGGCAAAGGTAGGACTGATATCTGATCAGCGCCCAGCAACTCTTTCCAATTTCTATCATTGATGATTCAATTACTGACACTATTCCAGTGACTGTACGCTTTCTGCCAATGCCAAATACCCCAGTCCTCAAAAGGGCCGTGTTCAAAATCAGCGCATCCTCTAAGTTCGAGGCAGTGGTGACATTTCTCCGCAAGAAGTTGGGCTGTAAAGATACCGACTCTGTCTTCTGCTACGTTAACCAAGTTTTTGCCCCGGGTCTTGATGAGGGAGTTGGTGGCCTCTTCAGAGTAAGCTGACGCCCCTTGGCAAGAGCTGCCTACCGCCGTCTAGTACTTATTCATATTGTTGCAGTGCTTCAAAACAGATGATCAGTTGAATGTCGCTTATTCATTGACGCCGGCATTCGGCTAGGCAGGCAACATACTCTACAAAGCTGACACGAACTCATGAGCGTATATACAGATGACGATTGGTCATAATGAAAGCATAATATCCATCACCTTTATCCAGTGATTAATTCTGAATTTTGTTCAATGCCTCCTCGATCTTTGCCAGCTCCTCTTGTGAAACTGGGTAGGTATACTCCGGCGACGGAAAAGCACGACTTTTAACTTCCTCACGATACCTCGCAATTCCCCGAGTAGCCTCACCCCAAACATCGGCATACTGCTTCGCGAATTTCGGAATGAACCCACCCGGCTTGAAGTTTCCAGTCATATCAATCTGCACCAGCACCTGCCCGGAGGTCCCATTGCCCGCACCAATCCCAATCGTCGGCACGCTAAGCTTCTGAGTGATCAAAGTGGCCACCTCAGGCGGCAGCGCCTCAAGCACAAACATCGACACCCCAGCATCCTGCATAACCAGCGCATCACGCAAAATCTGCGTCGCACTCTTTACAGTCTTGCCCTGCACCCTGAACCCGCCCAGCGCATTCTGGCGTTGCGGCGTCAAGCCCACATGGCCCACCACCGGAATCCCAGCCTGTGTAATCCGCTTAATGGTGGGGCCCAGCTCCTCGCCTCCCTCGATCTTGACGCCATGCACCCGCCCCTCTTTTACAAGTCGCAGCGCAGACGCGACTGCCTGCTCGGGACTGACCTCGAACGAGCCCATTGGTAAATCGCCAACCTGCAACACACGTCAGTGTCTACTGCCCCGAGTAATGCGGGATATCCACTTACTATGAATGCACTTTTGGCGCCGCGGACTACACTCCGACAGTGTAGAATCATCTCCTCTATTACCAGCTCTGTGGTATTGTCCAGACCCATGGCTACCATGCCCAAGCTATCTCCGACCAAGACGACTTCGATCCCGGCGGTCTCGGCTGCGTGGGCGCTGGGGAAGTCATGCGCGGTAAGCATGGTGATCGGCTCGCCTTTGCGGTAGAGACTACGTATCGTTTGGAGAGTGACCTTCTTGCGTGTACTGGGGGATGTATCGGGAGTTGAGTAGGAGCTGTGTCGGGTCTGGGAGAGTGGGAGGAGCGAAGCCGCGCCGGGATTGTGTGATTGGGCGCGTAAGTCGACCAAGACATTGTGTAGCTTGCAACGAGTGGTTTTCGATATGGACGAGGGGAGGAAGGGGGTTCGAGCGATCGAGAGGGACCGCGACAAGGGCCGTAGGGCTGTGGCCATGATTGCGGGGGCGGGGGTCGCGGCGATAGGGGAGAGAGGCACAATTGCCCTATGTAGCTCCAGGAACAATCCAATGTGCAATTATAGTCCAGAATCTTCGGTGAAGATGCTACGTACAGTGTTGAGCTGGGGAGTGGTGGTGTTGTTCGAGGGTGGCAATGAAGTCACTGATCATTAGTCCGAGGCAGTTCGGTTCCCGCCACAAAGAGGAAAGCTTTGAATGCTAGAATGAGTGGCTTCGCGCATCTAATGAGTTGTCTTATGTTGACACAACATCCATTTGTCCGGGCTGTTCTTCGTTATGCAGCGTAGAGTAGAGTCTCCATACTAAAATGAAAAAAAAGATGAGGCCGTTCAAATGGTCGAAGCTCCCGGTGGGGCTCGGCTGTTCGCGGCCGCTGAGAGGAGCTTTAGTGCATGATCGTACATTCCGCGTAGCTTTGATTCGCAGCCGCCAGTGCCTCGGCTTCCTTGATCAAAATTATACCTGTTGTCTAATTTGTGGCCCTGTGCTATGTCGATCGTCCGGTTGGTTAAGCAGGCAGGGCACCTTGTTAGGTTACATCGACAATTGGGGTACATCATGAATTGCATGAGGAATCGAATGTCAAAATTATTATCCGCTAACTAATCTAACAAGTCAGGGTATCGCCTTCCGGGGAGCTTGGGGGTTTCACAATTATTAGGGCTGCAAACACATGACAGAGCCAGAACAACAACACAGACTATTAGAATTTAGATCCGTCAATTACCTTCGGCAACATCTCAAGGAAGAGATCTTTCCGCAAATATGAGATCAAGAAGCCAGGGACCTTGAAATTCCCAAAGTGACCAGTGGCGTTATTCCTTCCGATCTGAAGTCCCATTCCCGGGCTACTGATCTTATGCGGGAGCGGTGTTGCCTTCTTCAAGACAAGAAGAATATTCTTCGTCAGATGGGTAGATTGACCATCGGCAAACATGAGCTGCGGAGGCTCATGGTCTGAAACATCACCAATGGCCCATACGTTCTGGGTTCCCTTGACCCTCAGACAGTTGTCAACGACGACGAATCCTTTGGAGTTAATGTACTTGGAGTCCAGGTACGACGAGTTGGGAATCATGCCGAAAGTGGGTATGTACAGGTCAGCAGTAAGCTTTTCGCCGTTGGAAAGCGTGATCTCGTCACCACCATCTTCTGTTTTGGATGAGTTGGTAATCTTGGTGTTGTATTTGATGTCCACATTGAGAGCTTTGACAAGCTTTGCGGCAGTCTGAGACACCTTGGGAATGGTCTGCTCGAGGATCGTGGGGCCGCTGGCGATCTATGCGTACGCGTTAGTGATGTATAGAAGATGGACTCGACGCCCTGGATACTTACAAGAGTCACCTTCTTCTGACTCTTATATTCGAATGCAATCTCGCTCGCAGTTTCAACGCCAGTTGCACCAGCACCGCCAACAATCACAGTTTTCGCCTTCTTCACACGCTCCTGGAGGCTGTGGATTGCATCCTTTGTAGCTGCAGTAGTACCCAGGTTCTTGAACGGTAGGTTGTCATTCACACTCGCACCAGTCGCGAGGATGAGCTGGTCGTAGTGAATGTTCTGGCCATTGGAGACTCTGACAGTTTGGGTATCGAAATCAACGTGTTCTGCAAGGCCGAGGACAAATTCGAATTGGGAGGATTTGTATTGCTTGAACCCAGTCTCGATTGGTTGAAAGTACTTGTCATCGGGGTACTGGCCCGGAATGATTCCTCGAGGCGATGCGACGTTCCAGAACAAATGTGTGTTCGGGGTCACAAGAGTGACTTTGACAGAAGAACCGGCTTTCGCAGCTCCTTTGACAATCCGGTGAGCGGTGCTGATACCGGTCACAGAGCCGCCAAGTATAACAATATTCGTCATGATTGTGGAATAGGATAGTCAGTACCCTAGAGGAATAGATGACTGCTAAATTTTTTGTAGTCCCAGCGCCTTCCAGGGTGGTGTCTGGTGGTTTGTAGGTAGAGCTGATGGAAAATATGGCAATTGCTGTGAACTATATTATATATACGGCCGCCGATGGTGCAGATTTTGAGTATTTTAATTTAGACAAACATCACAAATCAATTATAGGAAATGACAAATCCGCTGATAAATTGATGTAAAGGGGCTCCGACTATTTCACATACTGGTCAAGTTGTCGGGTTTCCAAGGTTTTGCAACGCGAAAGGAATAGTCAGATGGACGAGTAGATCTACCGACCAATTAAAAGCCGTAGCGCAGCCGGAAGCCGCGTCTCTGAGCCAATGATAGGACTTTGCGCCCCAACGCGGGCAACGGGCGATTTGACGGAGACTTTGGACGGAAACTTTTTACATATTTTTTAGAGATATTTTAGCCGCTTCAGGATACGGATGGGACCCTCATCTGCACGTTATCCAATCCAATATTTAAGCGCAGGAACTACCAATTGACAGGGGTTCCGCCGCTGGCTCGAAATATGCTTAAAGGCGCACTGTCTGTGGTTTGGATATAATGCAAACAGGAGGTTCTAAGCGGCCTTTCAAAGTGACTTTGATAATAGTACGTACGAGCTTTGCCAAAAACTAGCTAGGAAGACCTAATTGTCAATGATTGGTCTTGAACCACCTTATTCGTAGTGTCACCTGCATTGTCTTAGTTCGTATTATTGATGTCTATCTCTTAGAACGCTACTCCGCCAGAAATCCAGCAGCTGTAAGTGCTTGGATTTTGGCAACCTGCTCTAGCTCTTCGACGAGGACATACTCGTTTTCTGCCCCCATTCCGAACGGTGTGCATCCAACCACTACACTTGGGATACCAGCCAACCGGAATATCCTTGTGTCGGAGCCACCTACTCGCATATTGACCACTGATTCGAGACCTGTTGGACCTATGACCTCTTTCGAGGCCTTTAGAGCAGACTGGACAATCTTATCCGAGGGGGATGTCCACGTTGGCTCATAACGTTGCAGTGATGTCCAACTAATCCCTTCCATAGGGTCCAGATGTTGGCGTAGATGAGCCTCTACATCAGCGACGGAGACGCCAACGGGCAGTCGCAAATCGCATTTCGCACTTGCCTCGCTTGGTATAAGATTTGGAGAGACACCACCTTGAATGACACCCACATTGAACGTGATTGTCTGCAGTGTGCGAGATTCGCCCTCGCCCGAAATCGCTTCCGACACGTTTTTAGCTGCAGCAATGGCGTCAGTAACTTCCTGGGGCGACTCGAAGGGAATCTTTTCTATAGATTGTGCAACTTCGAGCGCTCGCCGTAACCGGTCGATGGCATTCACTCCAGTATGGACATGCGCACTATGACCTGCGACTCCTTCGGCTTTGATCTCCACCCAGAATGTGCCTTTCTCTCCAAAACGCACCACGCGCGGTGACCCTACATCTGCATTTACCACTGCATCACCTCTGACAATATCAACATTGTTAAGAAGCCAGCCAGAGCCAAGAATGCCTCCACTTTCTTCATCGCCCGCAAGCGTGATGACTATCTCCCCCGCCCAGAGGTCCCGGTTGTCGGCCATCACACCGGCGGCGATTATGATGGCAGCCACGCCCGCTTTCATATCCGAAACGCCGCGACCATAAAGGCGCCCGTTTTTGATAGTGCCGCTGAGCGGGGGAACAGTCCAGGGAAGATGCTCACATATGGGGTATGTGTCGAGATGGCCATTGAAAACCAAGCGTTTGCCAGGCTTGCCACTCGAAATCCGCGCGACAAGGTTCACAATACCGGGCCCCGTCTCATATTCCCAGATTTCGACATCTTTGATCGCCGATAAAAGATTCCTAGCCACGCGGGCGACTGAGGCTGTGTTTCCCGGGGGATTGGGGGAGGGTGTCTGGACTAGTTTTTGGGTGGCCTCGATAAGCTCGTCCAGCCGAGCCGCAACCTGCTGCATGAGATGTGACTCATGCATGTCGACAGATCTAGTTTGCCTTGTAGCCCGGGTGAGATAGATGGCTGTGTTTTAAAAGAAACGGAGGTGGCGGCGGCAGGGGGGCTGCTGCGCCGCTAGTTCGCAAAAACCCTATACACTTCGGCTCGGCTAGTCAAGGAGATACCACAGACCTGCCAAGTTGGTCGCGAGATAGCTTGACTAATTTATCTGGGGATAAGGGCCATGGAAAGTGTGCCCGGCCGTTCTTACTGAAATTCTGCCGCGGTGATTGGTTTGAAAAACACACGATGAGGGGGGGCTTTGGTCTTAGACCACGCCAAGCTGTCTTGGCTTGCTGGTATTGGCTTATCTGCGAGCCACCACGAGGGAGAACGATATCTCGGTTCCCCTTGGCAAACCGTTTGCTCAGCCTGGGGCTTTGCCGCTTTATATGAGTGTTAAATCTTCCCTGTTCCCCCTCCTATAGTCTCTCCTCATCCTTACTTCCATTTCTCAATCTTATCCTCTTCCTATCCTAGCGCCAAACTCCAAGATGGGGGCCTCAGAGCCGACGTTCTCAGAGAACCTGGAGAAGAACTACCCCGACACCGAAGCTGGTGAAATCCATGGAGAGCGGGCTGGGTCTCTCCAGCAGAATAGGCTCCATCGCAATCTTCAAGCACGGCACCTGTCCATGATAGCCCTTGGTGGGGCTTTGGGGAGCGGACTTCTTATTTCCACGGGGACTGCGCTGGCAAAGGGTGGCCCTGGTGCCATCCTAATAGCCTATTGCTTTATCGGGTGTATCGTCTCGATGGTGCTTTTTGCAATGGGAGAAGTTGCAACATGGCGACCAATCTCAACTGGGTTCCCCGGATATGGGTCCACTTATGTGGACCCCGCATTCGGTTTCGCGCTTGGATATTGGTTAGTTGCACTCTACATGGGATATGCCTTGGTCGCACATATCTAACAACATTTGGAAAATAGCTACTGGTTTAAGTACCTGATGAATGTTCCATCTCAACTCGTCGGATGTTCACTTGTTCTCTCATACTGGGTTCCAAAGGAACATGTCAACCCGGGCGTTTGGATTGCCGTTTTCCTGGTTGTGATTGTCACTATCAATCTCTTCGGTGTACGCTTCTTTGGTGAACTGGAATTCTGGATGAGTGCGGTCAAAATTTTGATCACGCTCGGCATAATCATTCTGTGTATTGTCCTTGCCGCTGGAGGAGGTCCAAACCACGATGCCGTTGGATTTCGCCACTGGCATGATCCGGGGGCGTTCAACCACATTATCAAAAGTAAGCTGGGCAGAAGATGTTCAAATATTTGAAAACTGACATATAATAGCGGGTACTACCGGAGAATTTTACGCCTCTATCTCCGTTCTAGTCACTGCAGCTTATGCTTTCCTCGGTACGGAGCTTATTTGTGTCACGTTCGGTGAAGCTGCAGATCCACGACGAACTATTCCTCGAGCTATCCGCCTGACTTTCTACCGTATTGCGATCTTTTATGTAAGTCCACTCGACCAAAGTGACTTGGAAAATGGCTAATACAATACTTCACTAGGTCCTATCAGTCTTCCTTCTTGGAATGCTGGTCCCGTACAACTCGAAGCTCCTCAAATCTGCCAATTCAGCCACGCAGTCTGCAAGCTCGTCCCCGTTTGTGGTTGCCATCAAAATAGCCGGGATCAAAGTTCTTCCCGGTATTGTAAATGCATGCATCTTCATATTCGTCTTTTCGGCAGCGAATAGTGATCTCTACGTCGGATCTCGAACAATCTACGGTCTTGCAGCCGAGGGTCTTGCACCGCGCATTTTGGCGAGAACAACCAAAGCCGGTGTCCCCATTTTTGGAACTCTACTCTGCGCTTTAATTGCTTGCATCGGTTTCTTAGTTGTTTCATCAAGCTCGGCAGATGCGTTCACATATTTGACCAACCTTGTCACAATCTTCGGTATGCTGGCCTGGTGGTCCTTGCTACTTGTGCATATATTTTTCGTTCGCGCCCGCAAAGCACAGGGTATACCTGACTCTGAGCTGCGATTCACATCCCCGTTTGGTATCTGGGGGTCCTACGTGGGAATCTTTGTGGTAACGATCCTCATACTGATTAAGAATTTTACGGTATTCGTACATGGCGATGCAATGGGCAGCGACTATGGCGCCTTTGACTACAAAAACTTTATCACTGGCTACCTTGGGATTCCGCTCTTCGCGATCTTCTTCACTGGCTACAAGATTTATCACAAAACTTCCTTAAGAAACCCTTTGACTATGGATCTGTTTGAGGGGAAGCAGGAATTCGATGATGATGAAAGGTACTGGGCAGACCTGAGGGCTGCGGAGAGGGAGACGTCTGTCAAAAAGAAGTGGCACCCATACAAGCTAATTGGGTGGCTTTTCTAAGAACATACCACACTAGTCATATGAAGTAAATCCAAGAATATTCTGATTCGCTGACTTACCAGCATCTATTGAACTATTCCCACTCCTAACTTCCACCGCTAAAAACTGACGCCATAAAAATAGAACCAAATCATAATTCATAAGTCCATTATTAGCACCTTCTGCAAGTATCATATAAGCAGTAAATCCCGGGTCAACTCAACGATATTCGACCAGCTGAACCCCGGGGTACTGCATCTCCGCTTCCATACGTCTTCCAACACAGGGCCTATCATTCCACGGTGTCCAAAGGACGCATCCAATTGCGTCAAATGCGAGAATGCATTCCTGAAATACTGTTTATTGTTTTCGCAAGAGACACACGCAATCACGAACAGCGGACATACTAGCGCAGGGAGGACCTGAGCCGTGAGGTTCGTTTGGAGAAATTGAATAGCTTCATTGGACGTAGACTCCACCACATCTATATCCTCGAAGCCGTGGCCAACCAAATGTAGGTATACCAGGGCCATATAAGCGAACGCACGGGTGACAAGTGATGACGGTAGTGCAGGGTCGAATGATACACCAGATCGGCCGTCGTTGAAACAGAGTCCTTCGAGCTGAGCTTGGGCTATGTAAGCCTCTAGATCTCTCCTTAGGGTGTACACCTTAGTCATGAACTCGCTGTAATCGAATGCCCCTTGGTCTTGGCTCTGGGTTTTCGTCTCATGCAGACTGGCGATCTGGCCGAGTTTTACCATGACCCAGTTTTTGCAACCCATAATCTTTTCCAGGTCGATGTGGTCGGAGTCTGCTATTAGGGAATGATGGACCAGCATCTTTGGTTCGGTTCCTGCTGTTATTGAGGATACGATGTCAAGCCAGAAGACTGTTCCACTGAAGAATCTGAAAGCTATGACTTCGTCTCGAATAAGTGGTCGTTGGTCATAGTCAGGAAGTCCGTTATTAATTATCGTCTCTGCTGTTTCGGTCAAGCCGAGATGAGCTAGTCTTTCGTTGAGGATACGATGGTACATATCCGTCGAAGCTTTGAGATGGACTCGCCATGTAGTACCCTCTCTTGCAAAAAGCTAGATGTGTCGATCAGAAAGTGGGATATATTAGAAAAGGAATGGCTCATACCTCGAAGAAGACCAGCTGAAGCATAGAAGCAATAATTCCAAGACCAGGGTCATTTGGGCATAAGCGTGTGACAAACTGCCCAACCGTTCTCATAGAATGTTGAAGTTCAATGAGTGATGATTCGAGTTGCTTCTCCTGTTGTATTAGGCCGACATTGTTGCACTGATGGTTTCGTAAAACGGCCACAACCGCAGAGCGATGGTGATAGGCACTCAGAGCCATGGCTGCATGATAAAGAGGTTTTGTTCGCAATAAAAGCGCCAAGAACCAGCCCCGTCCTCCATCCACAGGCTGAGGTCTATACATGGGGTATTGGACTGGGAGCACAAAGTCCAGAAAGTGCATCAGCAGCAGACTATCTTCACCTGGGAGAGTCGGCGCGTAATTTGTAAATTGGTCGCCGCTAGATTCAGGCGACGTAACCTAACCAACGTAAGCATCTACCAAGTCCCTCCAAAGTTGAAATACTCACATTTGATGCTGTATTGCGCGCGCTGGAAGTATCGTGGAACGAGGTATACTCCGACGAGCTCATCACTTCATTCCCACGCGCCGCAGCGTTAGACTGATCCGAATGCTCCACAGGAGAATTACCCGTCGAGCCCTCCACAGACTTTGGCGCAAGAGGAACCTTCAAGTCGCGCGGCACCGGCGTCTTCGTAGATGATTTGTTTCTCCATGTGCGCTTTACAATCTCCTTGAGGCCATTGACCACGTCCTTCTCCTTTTCGCCACTGCCCATCCAATCGGGCTTCGGCCCATACCCGTAGCATGGAATGGACAGCGACACACAGGTCTCGCATTGAGGACGGGCTTCGTCGCACTTTTTCCTGCGCAGTCTACAGGTCCAGCAGCCCTTTTTGCTCCGTAGCTGGCCGCTCATCGCGACGAGGCTGGAGTGCAGAGCAATGCGGTTAGCGTGGATATGGGTGGCTTAGCAGGATGCGAGGATCATCCGCCAGCCCTGGGTTTTGCAATTCCCGGAGTCACTGGGAAGTTGGGCCCTGGAGCGGAGGGGCTTTCAATATTCGGTCTACTGGGAGGTATGAGGATTTTATATAGTCGGGGTTGGGTGTCGCGGACGATCTCCAGGAGAGAAATTACAAAGCAGGAAGGAACAAGCCTGATGCCTGAATTATACGGCAGCAGATCCACAACCCAACATTTGGAGATTTTGGGGCCGATTCCAGGCTGCTGGGATGAAAATGCTGAAGAAACTGATTTGCATTCATGTCTAATCTGACCCCACGGTGATCTACATTATTCCCTTTGGGCAGCGCCGGCCGAGTTTTTTGTGCCTTCGTTTACCTTTTCGGATATAGCCCGCCGACTCAGCCTCAGTCTCGACGATTTGGAAGGCTACAACATACTAAATGTGCCTGTGGATGACGACGCATGCTTGGATTGCAGACTCGGTGGCAGTGCTATCTACGTCACTGACATGGTACTGACTACTGTACAGAGTAGAGATGAGCATATCAGTGGTATTTCGAATTACCATGACACTATTCATGTATTCAGTTACACGCTAACTTCTGCAGCCCGTGTGTTGATAGGTGAGTTTGAAGACTTGTTTGTGCTTGGGTCCTCTTTTCTAAACCGCTCGTCCTCTTCTGGATGCGATTCGTCAATCGCGACTCGTTTGATGATCCCACGAGCAGTATCCCTCTTTTCAAGATAAGCAATGGTCCCGATGAATGGCAGAGTCAGTGCTCCTGTCACCAGGCTCGCGACATAACCTTTATGGAAATTTGGTGCATCCGTGACGGGGAAAAATACAAGAGGCCACCAGGCGACGAATGCGAAGTCGAAGGAGTTCATGAATCCAGTCGTGATAGCCCGAAGCTGCACATCATGCCTTGTAACGTCCGCCAGCCATGAGTACCAGACTGCTTGAACCGCGAACACTGTTCCTGATAAATAGAATGCCACAAAGTACCCTGCATCAGAAGCTGGATTTGATACGAGGATGGCGGCACCGATGATGAATGTGAATCCAATTGAGATTGAGACCTCCCAGCGCGATTGAAGCTTGTCAGATATCATTGCGTAGACGATAGTACCAACAATTGCGGTGGCATAAATTGCGGTGGGATAGTTATTCTGCTGTATAACTGTGTATCCTCTTGAAGCCATCCAAAGGGCCATGACATTGTTTTGCAGTGTCTGCACACTGACCGAGTATACTACGAAGTCGGTCAGGTCAGTCTTGGGTATATGAAGGAGGAGGTTTTGAAGATCGAGTCAACATACACATGAATAAAAAAGGCAAGAGCCAGAATTGCCAGCTCAGAAGTACACGTCTGAAAACTGATAAATCCCAGGACTGCTTGCGGGGGGTACCGAGTCGGTTAACTGCATGCTCTTTTTCCTCCGCAGTGAGATACCAGGCAGCGCGATGTTCTGGAAGATCGGGAATGAAAATCCAGCCTGTCAAATAGGGTATCAGTATATCCATTTTTGGTTGGATGATGGGTCAACATACCGAAAAGCGCAACTGGTATAGTCATCACAGAAACTATAATGAAGATCCACTTCCACGCGGGCAATCCACTTCTCCCTTGTAACGTCTGGAGTAGCCCTGCTTGGATCCAGCCACCAGTCATGAATCCGATGTGACCAAAGATAACGAATACTGCAGTTCGTCTTCCGAGCTCGGACTTTTTATACCACGAGCCGAGAATAAATTGAGCTCCAACACTGTCGACGTGTTAGTCTCTCGCCCGAGGGCAACGGACTCTCGGAGGGGAAAGACTCACTAGGCAATGGCAGAAAATCCACCCTCGAACGCATTCAGCAAAATAACTTGCCAAGCGTGTGTCATCTTGTATGTGATCAACGTTAGGACACTCCAGCTTAGATTCGCAGCCACAAAAACATATTTCGGACGCGTTATTGTTAAGAGGCTTGTTCCCGGCATCTGGAACACCGCGTAGACGACAAGATACGCAGTGCTCATATAATTGTAATCTTTGCCTTGGAAATTAAGCGCCTCTTTCATGCCACTGATATAGGCAGAGGAGTAACTGGCTCTGGTCACGCCAAACAGAAACCAGATCAGCGAGAAATAGGGAAGCAATGTCACATCGAGTTTGGCCAGGAGCTTGCGGTCGCTAGGATCCGCACCCCAAAGCCAAGTAGCGATCTTGGTTCTTGCAGAACCCATTTCCCCCAGTCTTGCGTTTCGTGTAGGTGGAAGAATGTCGAAAGCCTCGTAGTGTTCATGTTTCACTACCCCTTGGGGAAGGTGACATGCTGCAGGTATGCAAAATTTTGACTAATCATGGCGTGATAATGCGAGATAAACATTTGTATCAAAACTCGGTTTTTTAAGGGACATTTTCAGTACGAATCACCGCTATCTGAACATTTTTAAAATGACTGTTAGTCTGTTACATATAAATAGCTCGGAAATGATTAGAGTTGTGCAACGCTGTGTTCGGTCCTTACCAGAACCCCCGTCCTCTACCAAATCCCTTGCCGCACCCGAGCAGCCAAGTTATTTATTATAGGCGACGCGACAAATAAGTCATTGCTGTTACGATGAAGGCCGTCATTGATCAGCTTAAAATGATCCTCCTTATTGAACGAGGCTGAATTTCCCCTTATAAGACCATTAATCTTGGATGTTTGTATTGAGGGGTCTGCAGAAGCCGATTTACTAGTGCTTGGACCCATACATGAACAGCGATCAAAGGTCGATAGGCGCCCTGATCAGAAAATTTGAAGACTAATTTATTAACTAGAATTTATGATAAATAGCAATATTTCAACACGCCTGCAAGTTTTCTTTTCATACGGTCATTAAATTCCTCACCCCTGTGCAACTTGTATGTTCAAGATATACATTGTCCTAGCGGGTAACGACGGACTCCTTCTAGTGCCATATCTAACCTTGGAATGTCATGTATTAATGTAGAATAGCTCTGTCTTTCATGGTATAATTAGGATCGCATAGGCTTAGAGCTCTGCCTGATATTATCCAGAAATGGAATTATCAAATGCTAGCTATTTTTCAAGCTAGATATGTCTATCGTCTACTGTCTTCTCTGAGTCTGTTGGAGCGCGGGCCTGGTGTAAAGTAGCCGCGACTTGCCCCGTAAGCTTATCATCGACTGTTGGTGCCCAGAATGAAAGTACGACAGCCACTCCACTGAATGCGATAGTAGTCAGATAGACCGTGCGGAAGGCATGGGAACTTGCGAGCTTGTATGCCTCCGTACCGGCAGCTTGAATCTGGGGTGTCAACCCCTTTATCCCACTAAAACTGCCTGAAGTGAGAGCATCAATAAAAGGGGACACCGAGGACTCTGGATGACCTGCTTGAAGTAATGCAGGTGGTACTTCAGAAGGCACAGCCTGAGCCATTCTGTTGTTGAGAACTACAACATAAACACTGGAAGCAATTGTCGAGATTGTCGATCTGATAGATCCTGCCATACCAACGGCAGTCCCAATTTCTCGTTGATCGTCGACCTCTATTCCGGCATTTGTGATGCATACGGACTCATTCCAGCCAATTAGGAAGCTGGAAATATTCACGAGAGTTGCCGTTCCGGCAAACGTAGATGGAGTTGAATAAGCCATGGCTAGTTAGAAGATGGCTAATTAGTCAAAAGCTTTCCAACTGGAGGCTTATAGAGAATTTTATAGCCTCACCTGCTAGAAGAGCGCCGCCTACTGTCAGAACGAACATGCATTGAAGTCGCTGGTTCCCAATAGCTGCTGCAAGGGCCCCTCCGGATATCTGACCGGCGATCAAAAGCACAACAGGCATACAAGTAAGCCATCCAGCTTTCATATTTTTACCTCCATCATTCTGTAGAGTTATTTTGCAAGTCAGCTACACCTAAAGGGCTCTAGCCGAGTTCACGTACCGTATAAATTATCGAAATCATTTGGGGCCATATTATAGCCATGCCTTTCAAACGTCAGATCTCCATATGAATGAATAACAGCAAATTACCATACCGTAGTAGATGCTAGCACCAAGTCCGAGTAAAACACTCGCTGAAACCCATTGAATGTTTCTAAAAAACCTCACAGGGACAACTGGTTCTTTTAGATTCGCAAAAGCTTCCCATAACCCGAAGAGTACCAAGACGATAGCCCCCAAAACTAAAGTCACTATGACAGGTACTGATTTCCAGGGATATACCTGTTACTGAAGTTAGCAAAGTGTTGATAGAAAGCCTTGTCTTTTAAGCCATAGTCCAGATACCTGTCCTCCCCAGAGTAGTCCCAACTGAAATAACACAAGACCCGCGATGAACAAAAATTTCCCAAAATAATCAAACATCTTGACAGCTTCTAACTTAGTTCTTCTGTTTTCGTTCTTCTCAACGAATGTGGGAGGGAAGTAGAAGGCGAGATATAAGACTAGCGATAGAACGTTGAAGATTATCAGATAATAAAAGGACCTGTCGTACATTAGCAAGTTTTGTCAAAAAAAAATAACGAGAGCGGAATCTGCAGATACCATCTCCATCCTGGACCAGTATACGACACGAACGCTTTTGACACGGCTCCACCGAAAGCCGAAGTTGGAAGACACCACAGATAAAGCCAGCTCACAACTATAAATCTATATTTCATTGGCACTAGCTCATTGGACACAAAAGAAAACGATTGCTGGGCTGAGCCGCCAAGACCAATCAGTGCCATGCCAACAATCAGAGCCGGCACATTCTTTGCTGTGCCTGATACAATGCATCCGAGCAATGATAAAATTGTTCCTCCGATCAGATAATATCGCCGTCTGCGTAATATTATGCCAGATGAGCTTTTGTTCTGGCCAATAAGTAATTAGGTGTATGACATACCCAAAGACATCGGTTAATCTCCCAAATATGAGTAGGCCGACGGATAGAGTGAGAGTGTAGACGAAAGAGACCCAGTTAATATTCGGATCTGGCCCTGTATAAATAACACACTGATGAGTTTCAAGATAAGTCAAGCGGATGGTACTAGAACTAACCTAATTCGTTATTTATCAGGGTCAAATTTGGGGATGTCATCCCAAAGCCGCCAGTAGATGCCGCCAGTCCTGAGCCTATGGCGAAAAGGGTCCCAACAAAAAAAGAGGACCTGTAGTACCCCTTTGGTAGATTATCGAGATCAGCTGTGAACCCAGATGTTGCAGTATCATCGACGTCTTCAATTTGAGAAGGCTCATGAGTCTCCTGCCTTTCCTTCTCACCAGAGGCTGACATATTGACTGATAACGAGCAGTCAACCGTCGATCTAAAATTGCACAAGAAAACTTTGGCTCGTGCAGAAACCAAATTCCGGGGTATAATTTGTGGGGAAAATGCGGGGAGACTGTTAGCTGATGAATTATGATGATCAGCTCCAGTTGTGGCCCAGATGACGGGTATCTTTAGCCGCTCTATAGCCAGATTTGGTGAACAAAGCAGAACTGGGAACTATGGTGGATGCATAAAGTTACGAATAGTTCTCGATGGGCATCAACTCATCGATAGTTACCAGTAACGCTAACACAAGGCACAAAAATCGGAATTCAACAACCTCGAAGTATCTCGGAAAAGATTTTCCACAGATGTAAGATTACCAAGACGCAGAATTTGAAAATCACTAGCGAAAATCAAAGAAAAACGAAACGTAACATTGACCTTTGAGCAGCAAATCGCGGGATTGGTGGGAAGAACACATATGTGGCTCAAGGGAAAAGTATCATCACTTTCCAATATAAATTTAATCAAGTCATCACTACGATTCAATCAGGATAAAGCTTCTACCCCCAGCATGAGTGGACCTGGAATTCGTGGGAAATGTCTAAAAATCCAATTCTTCCTGAAGCGGAAACCAGGGATGAGTCCTGAAGAGTTTCACCAGTACTGGGAGGGAGACCACGCACTGTTTGCTTTGAAAATCCCTGGATTCAAGAATGTCGCAGCTAGTTACACGCAAGTGAGTTATCAAACCCACGTCGACTATATGGTAATACTCACATTCGCCAGTTCCATACCACTCCTCAACTCCTGGAAAAGGCTTCTCTATTCGGCCTGCCAGCCCTAGAGTTTGATGGAGTCGCGGAGATGCGTGTGGAGAGTGTTGAAGATTATGTGAACCACATGAGCCATGATAGCCTGGCGAAAATGATGCAGGGTGAGTCAAACTTGCTATGCAACTGGGAAATGCCGTCAGCTTACCCGATGACAATCTAGATGAAGAATCTAAATTTTTGGGCCCTGGGTCCCAAATATTGATTGGATACGAGAATTTTGTACACCCGGAGACCGATCAGCCAAGAGAAAGTACAGCATAGCATCATAGACATAATAAAGATATTTTCAAGCCTTGCCTTTAGACAAGGCCCAACCCATATCTATGAATTTTACTGATAGCTGGATTGTATAGTTCAAGAAACTGTTTTAGGAGTTAACAAAAAAGGGGAGGGAGGGATAGAAAACTACGAAATACAGATGTTCTTAGGTTTTTGATTTGAGTCTATGTATGTCATCCATGTATACTGGTAGATCTGAACGAAACTTAGTAGTGAATGTTTATGACAGTACTTTTGCCTTGAAGATATAGTGAATTCCAGATGATGTTTACATCTACGAAGTATCAAATGAATAAGTATTAGAGCATTCTTAAGATACATGTCTCTCCCACAGCCACACCTCCCTTGGAATCATGCTAGCCCGACGCATTGTACATATTTTGGAGTAGGTCTCGTGATACCGTATCAAAAGGTGACCTCTTGACTAACTCGCCGCGCGATCATGATGGATGAGAAAATTTGGTTCAGCCATTCGTCCCCGGAATAATGATGCCCAGCTGAAAGAAGATTCCATTGTATCCCTTGCGACCAACAACTAGTTGGAGGATTCACCACCAAGGAGCCCAACAACTTGGTTGGTGACGTCTTCTACGGTAGGGCCAAGGCCAAGCGGATCATCCTTGTTCTGACGCTTGAGAATAGATCCAACAAGACCACTGACTTGGTTGGTAACATCCTCGACGGTTGGGCCTAAACCGAGTGGATCGGCATTATTCTGACGCTTGAGAATAGATCCAACAAGGCCACTGACTTGGTTGGTAACATCCTCAACGGTAGGAGCAAGACCAAGCGGGTCGGTATTGTCTTGACGCTTATCAGATGCGGGAGCTGCCATGGAGAGACTTGCCAGTGAGGCAACGAGGATAGTAAAGAAACGCATCTCAAGAAGCTTAGTCCTTGGTATGGATTAAAATAGCGAACTGAAGAGAGCTGTAGCACTGGGTTGTGATGGTGGAGATAACAACGATGACGGATCAACCTACAGAGCGTTAGCGAAAGCAAGAGAACGGAAAGGGGTACTATTTATTTAGTACCAAAATTGATCATCGAGCCCATAGTTGTGAAAATGCTATGACTGTCGATAGAGAGGGTGTAAAGGCGTCATCCTGGGGTGTGTGATTGCATGATCGATCGGCGAAAGGTACCTGCATATAGCTAGACATGACAAACTTGCGAGGGGTCTCGTTTTCAATAGTTCGTGAAAAGAAGTGCCAAGACAAAATTACAAGATATAAGTAATGCTCCCATTGATCGAGTTGGGCGTAATCGCGAGCCCCGAGCACGCCAATGCAGATACGAGACGGGAAGGAACAGGGGCTGCGAAACGAACCAGTGGCTGTGCCGACAGATAACGCAATTGCGGCAAAGTATCTGCCAAGCAATATTTGTTCTTCCGGCATCGCCTTGAATTGGATTTGAAAGGAGATAATCGTGCGAACGGATGGGGGCGTTCTGTTGACGATCACGATGACCTTATTCACTTCCATAAAACCGACATCGGTGTCCAATTATACGCCGACGCCAAGAAACTAGATTATAAACGAGGCCTGCAGCTTTCAAAAGAAGAATTCGCTTACTTCGTACTGAGAGTATCACGTATACATCACTGGAGATCCACACGAATCGGAGTCACCAGATCCACCAACGAGAAAATCATAACGCGGAATGTGCCTGCTCCATGAGGAGTTCAGAATCAGTAGCTCGTGCGAAGCTTATGGTCCCCAATTGTCACTGCGTAAAGGTCATTGCGCCCTAATGAATCCCTGGCCTCAAACGAAGGAATCTAATTGTGCATTAACCCTCATTCAAGAATCATTCTGAATAGCATGGAATCTTCAAGGTTCCGCAAGTGAAAGAAAATGATTTTGAAATTCGGACGATGAAGGATGTAGAATCACTCCCAAGAATATTAGCTATTGCCCTTCTGTGATAGCACTCATCATACGCTATAAATTCTTGGAAATATGTCCAGTTTACTCAATAAAGCAGCGCTGCTCACATAATGCCGAAGCGTCATTCAATGTCGTGATTTCCCGAGGAATTCGGTCTGAATTCGTTTCATGAGATTTCGCTGAACATTTCACATAGGCGTAATTCCATTAAAATGAGACCAAGGGAAAGGGGAGGTACCGAACTTTGGTGCTATATCGATGGAAATGCAAGACTGGCCGGACACAGTCAATAAGCCAGAATGGCAGCGAGAAATGAGAATATTTGGGGGACAGATAGACTGTATACGACTTTCTCTTCTTTCAAATTTAGAGTCGATAGATCAAAGAAAGAGAATGCGGCTTCATCATGATACTGAAAGCCTATTCAACCCTTCCGTCTTGTGTATCCGAGATCTGGTCCTGGGAATAGAATTATATTTCTTCAGGAACATTCTCTCGCACAGAATCAGGCAAATTAAAAATATCAAGCATTTCCTGCCACATGGTAGCATCTATTTTGTAGGGCAAGTCTTCCACATCCGTAGTCGCGACATGCTCAGGGAAATCCGCAGGCGGTTCGAAAAGTCGAGAATCGGAATTCCTGCCGTCGAGAGGCAAAGACTGAAGTGCATTACCGCTTGCAGTGACACTACCTGGTGAGTGTGCTTTTTGTGGAAGATAATTTTTCTGGACCTTAGTATTCATTCTTTGTAGCCAGGCCAGCATGTTTTCAATCACCTTTTTGGAGGATGTCCAGACATCATCTCCAATTGAAATCTCCTCGAACCTGCGGGCAATCGCAGCCCCTCTACTATGTATTGTATTTATATTCAATCTGATGGCTTCATGCTCGTTGGGGTGGAAAAACGAGCTCAGTTTGGATAAACAAAGCAAAGCGTACCATATGGTCGCGAATGTGGAGGAAGGGAGATGCATCAGAATGGCATCAGGAACTGAAAGACATATGTCAATGGTATTGTATGCAGAGGCTGTGAGGGCTTCTAATTGATTCAATTCCCTGAGCTTCAAAGCATCTTCTTGGTGCCCCAAGGCTTGTCCGAAGACAAGGGCAGCAGCCGCTCCGCGCTCAATAAGTAACGCCCCTAACGTGCATTAGTTAGGTATTTTCAAATATACTGGATGAAAAAGCTCACAGTCACAGTTATCTGTAAGCAAAGACATCATCTCCTTCGTTTGAGTTTGATGCTTTGCTACTGCTGCAATTATTCGTCCCCAACTGGCGGCCGGCGGATGATGAAGACCTCGGCGCTCCTCGTCGAGCAGCTGTCGGCTTTGACGCGCGAGCGACTGAATTTCAATATATTGTTTTAGCTGGGTATCCGTTGAAAATTCCGCTTCGGCTCCCAGCGTTTCAGCGCATCGGTCGATCCATGGCGAGTGTTGCATATCCATTTGTCGGCGAAATATGGATGATATGTCGGCAAAGTCAGCCAGATACTACGTACTTGAAGTCAAGCGTCATACTTACTTAAAACACAGATAGTAGCAACCCACCAAGGCTCGCTGCCCAGCAGCTTTATGACCCCTACAGTGCTCTTTTTCCTTTCCCTCTGCAGGTGTCTCCTGCATCCTAATTGCTTGCTGCCTATCGAGGCCCAGGTCTTCGACAAACACGATTGCCATCTGTAGTAGCATGTACACATGTGAATGGTAAGTCCTCCAGTGGTAGTGATACCACGCGACATGCACAAGCAGTCCCTGGAGCAGATCCATACTTCTTTCGGTCTGTACGATGAGCCGGTTGGCAACTTCCTGCCTAATATGAGCCTCCAAAGCAGCCTGAAGTGACGGGTCATGTTCAAGAGACGCGGTAAGGATGCACAGCAGGAGAAAGGGGAATCTTTGGCGAAGAGACTGGAGGTCTTCCTCTGGGGGGACGATTACAAATGGAAACTGAGGCATCATTTGCGCTCGATATTTTAGCAGAAGCTGATTGGCCGATTCAATATCGAGCAGCCCGTACAATAATGCTCCATTTTCGTGGGTTTGTCCAGGGGTTGATCCCTCTAGATGGCTTGTTTGTGTGTCCTTGGTACGCACATTCGCCGGGAAGACACAGGATGGGTGATCAAGGCGTATGCACCGCTGGCAACGCCCAGCCACCGGGACGCATTTGACTTTCAATTGGACACACCTGCTACAGGCATAGCGTCGTGGGGGCTGGCGACGTTGCATGTCGGCCCGTTCGTGGATGTTAACAAGTGACAAAGAACGAGACGGAGAAGTCACTCGCAGTCGGAAACGGGATCGGGTCGGAGTCGGAGCCGGAGTCGGAGTGAACCAGCAGTACATTACATACTTGGTCTATACATGCTCTTCTGCATGAGTTGACATAGGTTCCATATCCCAGCTATATCGGGCTGCATTGCACAACGCTTCATACCATCTTTCAGAGGGCCTCTCATCATGAACCAAGAAACAACGACCGACGAAGATCCAAGCATAGACACCACGAACGTACAATTCCTGGGCGGGCTCAAGCTCTACAGTGTTCTATCCGAAATTCTGATCGCAACAATCCTCATATCCCTGGACGTCTCAATAATCTCGACTGTGGGACCCTTGTCCCCAGGCTAAATGACATGGTACCCGCAATTCGATCGCATCCATATGTAGTGATAGCTTCCGAGATCACCGCCCTCGTCATTGCTTGCTCACGGGCTACACGAGGTGGTATTATTCCCTTGGTCTGGTCCTGTCGACTAATTTGATTTATAATTATTTTTGGATTTTCCTTTCGAAACTACGAAGATCATAGGGAAACAATCATCCAATGAAAGGCTGGTATCTGAATCCTCAATCATGAGTTTTAAATTGCTCGCTCGTTTCGTTGATTTTGGTGGAAAGCGTTGTGTTTCCGGGCAGACAATTCTTTTGGCTGAATTTTGATTCTAAGAACAAGAGGACCCTTCTCATAGTAGTGGACTACAAGGTGTAGCTTGCGAGATTTAGCCGACTGTGCTGTAGCGGTGACTTCCAAGGTTTAGAGTTCCTAATGCCTCATGACCAATACCGCACTATTATTACCTATTTCGGATTAGTCCGCTTGGAAGTCGTCGCTGTGTCGGGGGATTGGGGCTATATCTTTTTTTACTGCCCCAAGTTAGGCTGCAGCAATAGTAGTATGATTTCTTAGATGTCTAGAAAAATGGTAAACGTGTCAAAACAGACCTCATCGCCATATTCTTTCCCACTTGGGACAATCTGGTTGATGTGCTATTTGCACCCTTATCCACTTCTCAAGATATAAATCTGACAATGTTCACAAGAATTCAGATAATCTTCATCAATATCACATCAAGAAACATAATTTCTCGTCCAGTCTGCAATATTCGACGATGACTGATATTCATTTGCGCCTAGTCACCCAGGCCAACGAGATTGCCCCGCTGACATTTGTCGCTTCAGAAAGCTGGGCAGATGATCCACTTTTTGCTTGGATGGTTCCTGGACGCTTCACACGCCCTGATCACTACCTCAAGCTCTGGAGATATACGCTCATGAAGGAATTTAACACTCCTGGAAGGCAAATTGTTATAGCGGAGAAAAGACTGGCTACGGGCACAACAATTCTCGGGTTCGCTATATGGGAGCCTCCAACTTCTTCCCAATATCGCCAAGCACAGTCGCTGAAACAGAAATTCCAAACATGTAAGTTGCAAGCCATTCCTAGCTTGATGGCGGATGTATTAATGTAACATGCTACTCAGTAATTCGACATACGGTGACCTCTATTCAGATATTGTGTGTGTTCACGTTTACGAGTTTCACAAAAACTTGCTCTATCCCTAAGGTAAAAGAGCTTAGACAGGAACAAAAGGATAGATATGCCCGAGATCCATTACCCGATCAGAAGTGGTTCCTACACTTTCTGGGCGTCTCGCCCCGATATCAACGGCAGGGTGTTGGCAAGTATCTTCTGAGCTGGGGGATTGAAAAGGCCGATGAAGAGTCAATGCCTTCTTATCTCGAGGCATCGGCACGAGGGCGTCCACTATATGAGTCTGCAGGCTTTGTTACATTTGACTGGCAAGTCTTGGCAGAAGGGGAGATCAAGCATGCCATTATGAAGAGAAAGTCATCAGCTACGGGGAACAGGAACATGGAGAGGGTGTAGCTTTTTGGACGCAGGATGAACTGATCCCGCTTTTCTTTTTCACTTTCTATCGCTTTGTTACTTTGTTTGCTCTAATAGCATACATGTTGATCACCTCATCTAGGCCCTTTTAATAAGCGGTCCAAGATTGCAAACTAAACATGGGGTATTCCAGGAAATCAAGTTTATTACACCGTTATTGCAACTTGCAAATTATGATGTTAGGCTCTTGTGCGTTGCTGACCAGGCGATCTCAATATCTCCTCGGCATACTCCAGCGGCAGAGCATCCTGACGATAACATCAAATCAAAAATGGTCAACAATTTCTGCCGCTGTCGCGGCTCCCGGAGCTCAAGGCCAATTGTCAAGAGCCCTGGGAGAAGAGCGATTGATTCTGCCTGAGGCTTAAGCTTCGGAGTACGTCCTTTCTCAGATAGTGGTTCATGCGGACACAGAGAGTTCAATAAGGGTGTTAACAGAGAGTCGAAATCAATATTTCGAAGTTCCCGTAAGCCATGATCACTCATTAGTCGACCATGCGCTTGTTGGTCCTCTGTGACATACCCAGATCCATAGGGATCTGAGAATTTTCGCAGAATTGATACATATGGGACGATTGAATAGAACTGCATAAGGAATGATGCGTCCTTGTTTCCACGCACCGCAGAAAGTATTACGTTCAATAATTTCAGAAGTCCAATTCCTTCGCTGAAGTTTTGCCTCGCTTCCGCATCATCCACATGAGAATTGACTGGTTTCTGTAAACGCTGGGATAGTCTATATTGCATGTTAGAACTTCATTCCTCGCCTACCCTCAAATCTCGCTGGAGAGCTTACATGTAATCTAATCTTGTCAGTCTTGTCAAAATCACAATTAGATGATCTTGAAGTTCTTGTGTCGAAGTTCCAGAAGTCAGATGACTCTGCAAAATTGCGTGGTCTGACATATCTTCAGGCGATACCGGTTGAAGAAACGCAAGATCACCTGCGAGAGGAGTGTCTATTAGAAAACAGCCCGCAAATATAAGGTCTAGAGATATGAACAAGGCTATCAGGTCTTTGTCAAAACTCTGCTCATTCCTGGTGGCAATATATCTGCGGAATAGCGGTCGCACAGTTTCAGTAAACCAATTAATCAATCTCAACGACGTAGAGTCAGTCAAAAACTATATCAGACACGTTAGCTTAGCTATATAATCCAACAAAAGCCTTTCAAGGTTCAATGGTTGCAATACCACATACATGATAAATTGCAATTATTAAAGAAGAGTAAACAACAGCATGGCCTACTGGGTGATTGGATTGCACCATGGCGGTGTTTACCTCCGCACATGATTTCTGGTAAAATTCATCCAACGCATCTCTGTGTGTCTGCTTGCCATGGTCAGAGCGTTGCCAGCAAAGCAAAGCTCCCGCAGCCAGGATAGCGTTGCCTATTGTCTGGTCTTGCAGGTGAGAACCCATTCCTGAGCGTGAAAGAGCTTTCAAACATGAAGGTCTTCTATTGTTACCAATGAAATCGAAAAAATATTCGAAATACATTCTAAACTGTGTCTCGAGTGGAGACCTAAAATGCTGCTTGGCCAAGGCGAACCTAGCATAGGATGACGCAGGTGTATTGATGATAGTCAAATTCTCATTTGCATTCAGAGCAGACTTGTACACGCAATTGAGGCCTTTAAGTTGGCATCCTGAGCAGGGTCTTGATCTATTGCACTAATTGCGTCGCGTCAGCTTCATTCTGTCGCAATCGAGGTATGTACGATTAACCTTAAGATGACTCTCGCGGCATGTTAGACAGCGACCGACGCGACGTCGCTTGTCTTTCGGGCCGACTTTGCGCATGATCGATAAGTTTGAGGGAACGTTGAAGACGTATCTCCTGCGGTTGAGTTATATCTGCAGGGCGATTCTGGGCTTCACAACTCCAGTCCGCAAGATACATGGCCGTGGCACTAAGCCCGATGCAGAAATATTCGGGCGAAAGCGGGGCGAAGTGGATTGCGCTGGAGTATGATTGGCCAATAGTAAGGTCTGTCTTTTGCCCCGCAATCTCGTGGCTTGTCTTGAATCATATTCCTTACATTCATCCCCTTGGATGATAAGGAAACTTGCAATTTGGCAAAGACATTGTCCCGGATTGCTTGAGTTTAATGGTTGTACAACAGTAACGCCGGCCCCAAGCATATCATCCCCAAAGCGGCATATCTCCCCACATGGGAGTCACCAAGGAATGACCTGAGAAACCACCAGCTTGCCTCGTTTGCGCCAGCCATTCAGTCAATTAGCTTCGCCCACTACTATGCGAATCTTGAATGACATGTTCGATCAAGAATAGTCCATCATGACGGAGGATCTTCGTCGAAGTCCGTTGAAGGATCACGCCTTTAGGAATTTGGTGCAGCAAACACTGAGCCGATGGCATGTTCCCGGGATGTCCATAGCCGTCGTGGATGGGGATCAAATTTGGGCCGAAGTACGTTCATGAATTGGTGCGGAAATTGCATGGATGCTGCCAGTGCATGCCATAAGTAACACGATATACAATAGGGATATGGATTTGCAATCTTACCTTCAACGCCGGTTACTCCTTCAACTCTGTTCTACGGTGGAAGTACAACGAAAGCCTTTACTGCTGCAATGATGGCTAAACACGTTGAGGATCCCACCACAGGTGTCCAGTGGAGCACACCCATCAGCCAGTTAATCCCTGGTGACTTCAAACTTCGGGATAAATCTGTCGGCCATCAGATTACCGTTGAAGATGCGCTTTCGCACCGAACTGGACTTCCAAGACACGACCACGCTAGTTCTCGCACTAGTGTCCGTGAGAATGTCCGTCAGATAGCTCACCTTCCTCTAACGGCCGAACTTCGTACTCGGTATCAATACAATAACCTGATGTACGTAGTTGCTTCTCATGTTATCGAGACTGTGACCGGTGACTGGTTAGGTGACTGTCTAGCCCGCTCATTCTGGCAGCCACTGGGTATGACGGGCACTTACTTTTGCTTGGATGATGCACGAGCTGCCCCCGAGACTTTAGCTCAGGGCTACTATTACTCGGGGTTCAGAGAAGACCTCGATGACCATGATCTTATCGGTGATGAGCTCTACCAAAAAGTAAATTGGATGTCAGTGCAGGAGGTCTCCGGTGCCGGTGCGATTATAACCAACGTTCTCGACTATGCCAAATGGGTGCATGCTTGGCTTCATCCGCAAAGCTTTATCGATAAGAACATCTTCCACGAGCCAGAGACTGTTCGTCAGCTGTGGGAGCCGCGTACCCTGATACCTGCTGACAAGCCCTTTACTGGCCCGCGGGCATATGCTCTAGGCTGGGAAACCGCAACTTACCATGGTGTTCAGCTTTATGAGCATAGCGGTGGAATGAATGCATTTGGCACACAACTTCTTCTGGTCCCTGAACTTCACTTCGGCGTCATCATCATGGCAAATACGCCTCTTACTTCCAATTTCGCTGCTCAATTGCTCGCCTACCACCTTCTCAACGACCGACTCAATGTTCCCCTAGAGAAGAGATTTGATTGGGATCGAAAGAACTGGTCAACGATAGAGAAGGAAAAGCAAAGAGTAGCAAACAAAATTAATTATCGTCCAGTCGCTGTTCTCTCGCCCTCATTGCCTCTGGGTGAGTACACTGGTACCTATTCCCACGATGGCTACAAGAGCATCACCGTATACTTAGGTCGTCGTGGTGAGCTACTGGCCGATCGCAAGGACATGACCTGGCCAGAAGCAATCACATTCCAGCCTGTGAGTGGGGAGCATTTCCTCATGATATCAGAGCATGACGAGGATTTCGGTGCTTTTTGCCCAGAGGTTTATGAAGCTGAATTCCGAATTGACATTGAAGGGAAAGCTTGTGCTTTGGGTATAGCCTGGGAGAAAGCAATGGGGAATGAAAAGATCTGGTTCACAAGGACCTAGATCCCAGGAAGATGCGCGTTGCTCGAGAAGTCGGTTGCTTTGACATTTCCGAAAGCGCGGCCATCCTCAACCAGTGGAAAAGGCCATGCGGATTATTACCTCCAAATAAGGCGTTTGTGTATTAGGGTCTATCTTATTTACTGATTAAGCTTTGATAAATTTTCTCATCTTGATTCTAAGGCTCAAATATGGAATCTTCTTTCAAAGCGCAACCAGATACCTGCGTCGAGACTCGCAGGCCCACTCATATCAGTACAAAGCTCGTGGCTGTATCGTGACCCCAATTTCATTGTCCTTGTGATTTCCTTTGATTCCGGATCTTTGTTTGGATTTCACCTATCTCACAATTTTTTACTAGATCAACATCCTCTGGACTCAACTAACTCATTTGGCTGAAACAGTGCTAACCAAGCGATAAACCATACAATCCTTTATGCGATCCTTCATTATTTCCATTTCAAATTATTATTTATTGGCTGCTTTTATAGGTTGTCTTTCTGAAAATATTGTCCCAGCTTTTTAGAATTATACTCATCTACATCCATCAAACTCAATTTGCGGTAGCTTTCTTTTGGCACACAGGGTGCTCCACTCTGTATCACGCGACGATCAGGTTCGCAGTCATTCTGGTGTTAAGAAAAACAAGCAAGGAGCAAAAATACTAGCCTTGGTTGCTTATTTGGGATAATTCATGGCTCAAATGGGGGCCAACTTCAATCTCTCCATGATCAAGGATTCCCGGATAGGATTCCCTAAAAGCCGGTCTGATCCCCAGCAGGCCGCAGAAAGGACCCGAAAGAAATTCAGCGTCGCATGCTCAGTCAAGCCAACTAACTTGAGCTATGACACACTGCCCTTCAAAGACTCCCTTTTCATGTCTCCTTCAGATCTCGAGGATATCGACATTCAAAAAGAAGCAGAATTCCATGGGTATGTTTTGACCGACTTTGCGTCGTATAATGTGTCTTTACGATATACGCATTCTGGATATTTTCCAACAAACATTTTCAAGGGTATAGTGACGACAGGGGCCATCTTCATAGATGAAATCTTTAGACAACACGGTGGACCTTATTCCTCTGAGATATTGAAAGCTGTGTATCAAAAGTATTATCCGATTAGAAGTTTAAAACAAATATTCTGTATTAATGTTTTAAATAATACTACTATGGATCTCAGTAAAGAAACTTCAAACGAAGACTCTGAGGACCAAGTCCCAGCAGCGACACGTGTGCACCAATTTGGTACAGAAAAATATTTTGCCATAATGAGCAGCAGTTTGGGCAAAATGGTCACATGTCTTTTGTTGCAGGCATTCGGCACAGGGGCTCGTCGAATATCTAAAATAACAATTCGAAAAGAGGGCATTCAGGTCGGCTCACATATAGTTTTTGATATTCAATCCATCGCGCGGGGAAGATGAATGGCTTTCAAAGACAGACTTTTTGTCATTTACGGGGCTAATGAGATTAGGACAAACCACATGCTCGTGCATGAGCGAACCTTTGATATCACTCTCCTGAATCTGTCTGCTAATAATACTACATGGACTAAATCCCTAGAGTAAATTTTGCTTTATGAATAGTAATTTTATGTCCATTTGCTGTCCCAATAATTCAAGTATGATATCCCGTGTGTCGGACAACATGGTTTCATCACTGCAGATCTCCCATGGCTTTCGTTTTTGCGATGTTGCTTTGAAAAGCCAGGTAAAATATCAATTTTTCAAGATTAATTTGATTGACTCTACTAAACGGCCGTAGATTATCACGTTCATTGGCGCCTTGATAACCTTCGATGGGTAAGGACTTGGACGAAGGTGGCCTGGATCTCTTGGACAGCAATATATTCACGTGACCATTGGCCACATGATTATAAATACTCATTTCAAGGACTTCGTTAACTACTCCTGGCGTGGACGATTGAACCTATCTTCTCGCGTAAGGTCCGCAGATTACTCTGGAGATTCGATCCTAGAGATGAGCGACAAGGTCATACGCAGCCTGAAGGGCTCTGCGGCCAAGCGGCGTGCATGCGATGAGTGCCGTAAGATATCGTGGCGGATACGTTAGCGCACTTCTCACATTATTTACAGGAAGAAGAAAGATCGGCTGTACCAAGGAGCCTAATGGTTGTTTGAGCTGCAATCAGTTAGGCATTAAATGCTCTCATTCTGATCAAAAACAAATGGGACGCCCAAGAAAATTCGCTGCCGCCAATACCCGGCCACAGGAAGCATTTCAGCAAGACCTGAAACCTGCAGAGGAGCCAAGTCAATCAAACAACAAATTTATTTCGCAACATCAGAATTCAAGTTATCCCACTCATAATCTCGATACCTCAGCTTCACAAGACGTCTCCCCGTTGAATATTGGTCCAACTAGTATAATGGGTCGCATTGACTTCGATGTCTACAAGACACCCCCGCCCCAGCCTCAAGCTCAGCCAGTCTATGAGGAAGAGTGGGCCAGGTCAATTCCATCAGATACCGTAACATCCGAGGGTTCATTGGCAGTTGCAAATGAAGAAGCCCTATCAAATTTCACTCGACCCTCTGTTGCTCGGGTTACAGAGCAAAATCCTGGAAATTGCTCTTGCATAACTGCCATTTTATCATCTCTTGATTCAATTTCTTCATTTTTTTCAGCAGATGTGGATGAAGCTATGCGCCTTGCTAGGGCTGCGTCCATGGTTGTACGTGAAGTCATGTTCTGTCCATCTTGCGGCCTTCTTCGTGAGCGATCCACTTTACCTAATATCGCAACCTCGCGGAATGTCTATTTCGTCTGCATTCTAGTTCCAACAATAGTGAAACTGTTCATGAAGGTGCTTGATATGGTTGATACTGAAGTTGCCTCTGCTCAGATGGAAAAACGAAATCTGGATTTTGACGTGAGGAGGCTCGGTGGCCTCTCCGGGGCCCTTCAAAGAGCACATTCTCATTGTGAGGAATCTCGGAAGACTCTATCATCCGATCCAGATCACTGGCGGGTCATGATGCGCGTCCTTCTGCGAGCGGATATATATGGCTATCGTCCCTCTGAAGATAAACACGATCCGAGAGATCCAGATCTCTATCTGGGTCTCTGGGAAATCATCCTTGGATTTGAAAAAATGTTTCATGAACAATCTGACGAATTGAAGGTCTCAGATCAGCATGATTCATCACGATATCATGCGATTTCTCCCAAAGAGCATGCTGATTTCCTACTGGTTCTTAACATTGCAAAAGATGCTCTAAGTAGCTTAGTGATTCCTTGAGAGGGACCCAAACTACTTAAGTAGCAGGAAAACATTAGTACTCTATCTACTACCATAATAAATCCCTAATCTATCTGATCCATTGCAGAGCAGGAAAGTGAAAGAAATCGAACCTCTTGCTGTCAGTGCGAATAATCACTGGATTTTCCTCAATGCGATCCCACACCGAGATAGAATAAGGTATCGACCGAAACTGAAGCGGGCTTAGTTATTTTCAATCACAATACCATGATTCAATTTTGGATCCTAAGGCACTTGCGCCCAAATATCTGCGACTCGAAGTCTCGGTGCTTCGCAAATTCGGCTTAGCAATAGGATGTAACTCAATTTGAATTTTGACCACCGATTTCCAAGATGTCGAAACAAATACTATGGCCTCGGGAAGAATATTGTAATAAGAATATTACGATTATGGGAATTTAGTGAGTGGTCTGCTCATCCCTTCTACATTTCCCACAATAATTTCACGAAAAGCATCCGGGCGGGTGACGGGTAGATCGGCGGACCCGTTCAGCCGCCGACAAGAATAGTCTCCGTCGAAAGTTTCCGTTGCCCATGACCATGCCCAATTTCGAACATCATAACTAACCAATGCTATGAATTACTAGTGATCAAAATTCAGTGGATAGAAGAGTTGATAGCCTCGCCAAAAGAAATTGGCGAGATTAGCTTTCTCCTCTCTTTGAAATTAAAGTGCTTTGTTCTCTGTACAAACACATCAAACCAAGATCCTAGTCGTCCTTCGGATATATACTACCCACTTGATTTTTAGGCATAATATTAGAACTTGCGCAGCTATGGTTCTCAGAAACTCTACGATGTTACATGTATAAGGTGTAGAGTGCTTCAAGTTGCTTCGGACCAACCGTAAGTCGTTTGGTTGTCATTCTTCATGACAGACATCCAAATTAATTAAAGGTTAATGTACTTAGAAGGCCGTGAGTTTTGGTAATGATATGAGTATCATTGCCTGAGGCTCAGCGCTGACAAAAATTGCTATAACAAGTAGCGCGTGCTCAGGGTAAGTTCCATACATTGAACGGAGGCCGGCTTCGGGCCAACATCGACCCGCATGGAGTGGAGCCATACCATTGTATACTCTGTAGGATCTAGATTGAAGTGAATATTTAAAAGTCCCAAGCTCCAGTCTCGGTGAATTGAAATAACCATAGCTTCCATCCGAAAATATTACCATGGCGCCCAAGAGAACCATTCTCATCACCGGATGCTCAGACGATAGCTTGGGATCTGCTCTCGCGCTTGCATTTCATCATGCAGGGTGGCGCGTCTTCGCATCCGCTCGCAACACCGCCAAGTTAGCCAAAGCTAAGGCGGCGGGTATTGAGATTTTACAGCTAGACACACTGTCCGACGAGTCTATCTCAAAGTGTGCTTCACAAATCAAGGATTTGACAGGCGGCTCGCTTGATACTCTACTCAACAATGCTGGGGGCGGGTATTCCATGCCAGTTATCGACATCAACATTGCCAAGGCTAAAGAGCTATTCGACCTAAATGTTTGGTCCGTCATCAGTGTTACACGGGCTTTTCTACCCCTACTCCTCGAATCGACCCATGGCGGTACCGTGGTGAACAATACTTCTTTATCGTCGGTGATACCAGCAAACCTGCCCTTCTCGGGCGCTTACAACGCATCGAAGGCTGCACTCGCTAGTTTAACTGATAGCCTACGCCTCGAGTTAGAGCCTTTTGGTATCAAAGTTGTCAATCTGGTAACAGGAAGCGTTCAATCAACTTTCCACCACAACGCCGCTGTTCATTCGTTGCCGCCAGATTCTATTTACAACGTGGCGAAGGAAACAGTCGAGAAGGCCATGGCTGGGTCGGACACGGACAACAAAGGTGACCGTGAGCAATATGCGAAGGGCGTCGTAAAGGACATTAGCCGTGCCAAGCCATCGCACTGGGTATGGCGAGGGAATTTTACAGCCCTCATGCGCATTGCATCTCTTCTTCCGATTGGGTGGATGGATAGCTCTTTGAAAAGCATGACCGGGCTTGACGTGGTCAAGCAGAAAGTAGATGAGCAGATGCAGAGGACTCGCAGCAGCTAATCTTGAGCTATAATTCCCATTCTAGGGTCTACTTATGGACCAAAACAACGGTTACTCAATCTCCTGTGCGAGTAGGCTGTTTCTCGGATCTTGGAGAACATCATTTGTATTCCACCCAAACGATCTAGACCGAGGTAGAATCTAGCGAAAATGAATTTGACGGAAATGTACATACACAATGGAGTTTCATCTTGGTATCTCTCTTCTTTTTTTTATTTTATTTTTATGTTTATTTTATTTGTTTTTGCTTCCCGGGATTGTAGGAAATCAGAAAGGTTTCTGTAGCACTGACGGTCATGCGACACTCTCCGGAATTCAAGCCCCCGTGGAGCCAAGACTGGGGCCCCGTCTCCGCTCGATCCAGGTACTTAGACGTCGATCAATCTTCCTGCCAAGGAAACTATTGATTTGTTCTGACAGTCCTTGGGACGTTAGGCTGACTGATATCTTCTGCTTGTAGAGAAATTTGTTCCGAAGTGTAATCAAGGGACAGAAGCAGAATTATTCCACGTGGAGCCTCCTGATGTCATGGGTGCCAGACACGGAGAGATATCTAACGAAATTACATTCCTCAAGATACACAAACCTTGCCTGACGTTGAAAGTAAGCCGAGCCGAGCGTTTGTCCCGAACCTAGGGGTAGGAAGCCCCCGGAACTCTGGAGTAAGGAGAGGCGGGACTCAGGGGGGGAGAGTTAAGAAGCGGAGCAGGACATGGTATCCATGCCGGGGGCCCCCCTTCATTCGAGCATGAGAAGATTAGAAGATTCCTGAGAATCTGAAGGTACAGCTGGTCGATGCTGCCTAAAGATAATGTCATAACGCGTGGTAAAGATAAGGGAATGATTCCAAATGCTGCTTGAGTGGACAAGTCAGAAGCTGCCAAGGGTACGCCAAGCCCAGCAATCAAAGCTTTAGGTTCAATGATCTGCGCCGATCGCCTGTCTCATAAATAAGTGTTCCACATTCTGTCATCGCGCGTCTCCAGCGTTCCAGCCAGAGCCCCTGTGGTGAATATAGGCGGGGCCTCGTCCTACGCAGCCTATGGCCTTTTTTGTAATTTTTGTCTCCGTCGACAGGTGATGCCATGGCCGCCATTTTAATTCTTTCCAACACGCAGGGCACCATTCGTCATTGAGAAATTCGATCATGCCTGGGATACAGTTTGCAGAGCCGGAGAAGAAACCCGATGCCGAGAGGCCTGGCAGGGAAAGAGACGTGTTGGAAAAGGGGTCTACTCAACGAGCACCGTCTCCAGGCACTGACATTGTTTATCCGTCAGGATGGAGACTCGTTCTCATGACAATAGGGTAAGGGGATACAAATGAGCGGGCGTGCTATGTAAACGAATTCAACGGAAACTAACACGGTGGACTTCTCTAGGCTCATGATTGGGTTTTTCTTATCCAATCTAGATGTTACGATCGTTAGCTCATCTCTTACGAGTATTACGGACAGTTTAAATGGATTTGAGAAACGGAGCTGGATCATCACAGGATACCTGGCTACCTACACAGGTACGCATAGGTCGACAAAGTGTTGAGCTAGGAATGCTGATGTTCTTACAATTCTAGGCTCTATGGCGATATGGACCAAACTCAGTGACATTGTTGGTAGAAAACTCACGACACTCGCTTCTCTCGTTATTTTGCTTGCTTTTTCTATTGGATGTGGATGTGCTCAAACGGTGGATCAACTGTAAGGCATATCGAGACTCTGGCCCGCGCTCCCCCAACGCTAATGGGTTGAATTTTAGCATTGTATTCAGAGCACTACAGGGAATTGGAGGATCCGGGGCCTATGCTTTGACAATCTTATGTGTCTATGAAATTACTCCGAAGACCAAGCTCCCGACCTATAGCGCCTTGACTTCATTTTGTCTAGCTCTCGCAAACTTGACAGGGCCCATCATCGGCGGCGCGTTGGCCCAAGCCGGAGCTTGGGAATGGGTTTTTCTCATCAAGTGCGCAGTCTCTCTTATGTGCCGTTTGTCCCGATACTGACATTGACGTAGTGCTCCGTTTTGCGCCGTCGCAATTATCCTCGTTGTTATTGCGATGCCCAAACACTTCGGTTTGGACCAACACACACCATCCTTTCGAACACGCGCTTCTTACCGTTCTTTCGCCAATATGGACATCGTTGGGTCAATCCTCATGTTAGCCGGATCCTTCTTGATCGTTGCGGTCTTGAATGAGACAAATCTAGCCTTCCATTGGTCCTCCGGCGGCGCCATTGCGCTCCTCATACTTGCTGGGATTTCTTGGATTGCTTTCTTTGCGTGGGAATGGTATATCTCGGGAATCCCCGGGCAAGACCCAATCTTCCCTAAACGTTGGCTTTCCGATCGTTCGTGGATGGGAATACTAATGTGAGCATTACATCTTTGGAGCTTTTTGTTGCGGAGCATAATTGACCACCAGCAGTACATCCTTCCTCATCGGTGCCCCGTTCAACGTCGTTCTAGTCTATGTTCCGCAACAAGCACAATTCCTACTAAATCAATCACCTCTCGATTCAGGTATCTACCTTATGGCTTATTCCGGAGTTGCGGCTGTCGCTGCGGCATTTATCAACTTCCTCAGCTCCAAAGGGAAAGTCCCGTTCATTTATTCTCTCCTTGTTGGCTGCATTCTCCATACTGTTGGGATTGGTCTTCTATCTACTATCGCATCTGAAAAAGGCGCCCATGCTTCGGACATAGGGTATCAAGTCATTGCGGGCGCAGGGTTGGGCATAGTTATGGGAGTATTAGTCTTGTCAATACCATACATTGTCGAAGACAGGGATCTAGGTAAGGCTTTCAAGTTGCTGTTGTTCTCTTTATACTCTGCCTAACCTTTATGCTAGCCATCGCAACCGGCACTGTTGTCCAGCTCCGATTTCTCGGAGGTGCTATTGGCCTTGCCATAGCATCGAATATTCTGAACGGCCATCTCCAAAATCATTTAAATGGCATATTATCAGCACATGACCTCCACCTCTTCCTTGAAAATATGCAAGGCCTCAAACTCGTCTCCCTTCATTTGCAGAATGTCGTGGAAAATATTGTTGCGGCCAGCTATACAACCCAATTAAGGGTGATGATTGGCTTTGCTGGGGCCCAATTACTGGCAATCTTCCTACTCATCAAACCAGGGCGGCAGTTAGCCGTTGTACGGAAGACATAGTTCATTCTTTCTTTGCACCCTTTTCATTTATTTTCCCCCTCCAACAGCATCCAGACGGCGTTTTCATTTCTATTCAAATAGCGTTCTTTATTTAATATTTCCATTCCAATATCAAAGGTTCAGTGCTCCATTGAGTAATTTGCTGTGTTCACTTGGTCCCTAAGTCCACTACGCCAGAAATGTGTGATTTCTTCACTGCCACTCATCGCAATCAAACAACGTGGTTAAGCCTTCATATAAAATATCATATATAACACAGAAAAAATATGCTTAAGCATCAATACTCCGGTGGCGTTCGAAGAACGAATTCCAATAGAGTCAGTAGCTAGCATCTAGGAATTCAACAACGCGTTCAACCCCCGAAAAGTTACCGTTCGTCAGGCTCGTTATTATCGTTTACGGTATGGGAGTTTAGGTAGCATTGCAGATGCGCTACGACCTCGATTCGGGTTTGTGTTTGGTCTCTTCCATTCGTCTCTTCGACTCGGTCTCCTGAAGAGACCACGCTACGTGCACTACCTCTGTTTCATATGGTGACCGACGCAGGGGGTGCGTCTCTCACGCTAGGAAGGCATTGATAGAATCAATGGGGACGAAGGCTGAGACGCCAACGTCGCAGAAGAGTCTGCATAAGGGAGGGAGGACCGTGGAGACTCTCAAGCTGGGGTTCTCCCCCCTTTGGATATGCATAGTTGACAAATTTATGTATAATATAGATTTTTATTTACAGGCATATTGTGATTGTACTTCATGCCGTATAGACAGGTCGCGCTGGTTCTGTTTGTACTATGTGGTGAACTTTCCTCTCGCGGTGTAGGAATTTCAGTGACTTTGGCTGATACTTTTCCAAGTCCCACTAAGAGGAGAACTGTCTGTAAGCTTGATCAATCGCCTCCCAGCCACCAGGGTGGTTTGCTTCGTTGGGGTTGGATTTGTCGTCAAGGATCATCACATCGGTCTTTCTCGTGCCAATGGAATACCAGACAAGATTTTCAGGGGTGTTAGATACTTTCATCATGTTAGTCTGGCAAGATCCATCGCACTGTGTTGTGTAGCTTCCAGTCCAAGGGCCATTGAAAAATGCCCACGCCGCGCTGTTGTAAAGCAAGATGTCCTTGCCACCGTCCACATTTGTAGCTAGCGAAGTTCGACACTTGCCGTCACCCTCGTCACACCAAGAGAAGTCGGGATCGCCAATGGACGAATCGGCAGTCCAAGGCGCAGGGGCAAGATGCGTTGCGCCATCGCCCTGCATATACGGGGACTCGGTCTGCAGCAATCCAGCGTAGACATTCTGCGCCGAGTGGAAGTTGTAGTTGTATAACCAATTGTGCTCGGATCCAGTACCAGTCAACCAGGTACCCTTTGTAGCCTCGACGAGAACACCGCGCCCTGTCGATATCACAGTGTAACCCGATCCTCCATCCATATTGTGATCAGCCGTCCAGCCCCAGAAGTTCTCGATATATGCGGAGGACGAGTCGGTGAGATGCAGCATCAGGTAGGCAGCCATGCATTGGGATGTATCTTGATTATCACAGTCGTCTTTCACGCTTGTCTCGACAGTGCCACCGACGGTTATGAGAGTATTCCAAAGACCAACATCGCCGGGGTTTGTGCCTGCAGCATTGATCTCAACAATCTTGGCACCAGGCAGAACTTCGCCGACGCTGAATCTAATATCCTGGACTTCAAGGACTCCGGTATCGCCCGGCTGGCCCAGCTGAACAACTGCCTTGGGCTTGGTGGCATCTTTGAACGCGTCGCCCTTTCCAGTAATCACAGACCAAGCCTCACCTGCAATGCGCGAGCCGATGGGAACCTTCAGAGTATCCTCGACAACATAAACACCGTACGGAAAGTAAGTGATCTTGCAACTTGCAGCGTTTTCAGCAAGAATAGCATTCAGTGAGTCCACGTCGTTGGTCGATCCATCACCCTTGACTGGATGGGCGCTAACGGCTTTCACGTTGACGACTTGGTCAGCAGCATATTCAGCATATGTAGGCTGGGCACGGGTGAAGTATTTTCCATTAGCCAGAAGGACTTCTGGACGGTTGGTGGTAAAGTTGCTTCCTGTCTCGTACTGTCCCGGAGTCACATTGCCCCAGACCCAGGTATCGACCTTGTCAGTGGCGGCAAGCTTTACGCCATTGTTGCTATCGACCGCGATAGCACTGGTGGTGTCGTGAACCAAATTCTGAATAACAAGCTGGCTGTTACGCTTTCCGTCGTCATTCGAAGAATCATGAAATTTCACTACGGTGCCAGAGTTGGTCGAGTTTGAGTCGAGAAGCACAACGCTTCCTGCGCTATTGCTGCTCATGTCAATACCCAAACCCACCGTGTCGAAGGTCGCTCCTTGGAGAAGAGCAGACCACCCTCCATTTGCGTTGAAGGCGGTTGTACAACCCTTGAAGTAGACATTCTTGAAGTTGACTTGCTGGTTGGAGTTATTGATACCCACATTACCACCAGTGATTTGAACGTCTGTAACAGCAATAGTGGAACCACCGTCAATGTCAATTCCAGTGTGTCCAGTGGAAGAGGACGGCATATTAATCTTGACGTTGGTCAACCCAGCACCTTGAGCCACCCCCCACTGCAAAGCAATTACTTTAGTTTCAGGGCTGAGAGCGGTAGTATCGATGACCACATTGCGCAACAGCGTCATAAAGCTAGTCTCGTGCTGGCCGGCATTGCTATCGTACCCATTGATTAAAGTATCATCGCTGAAGCCAGATGATGCCTTCAAGACTGGCGGATCCAACGGATCACCTGTGATGACAGTACCAACGCGCAGGTTCAGGGTACTTCCTAATTGATATGTTCCCCCCGGAAGAAATACCTCCGCTGGGTATTTAGTCACGCCGGAACGTTTGCCGTTGGACCCGTCGTCATCGATGGCGTTTTGGATGCTGGCTGTTTGGTCGCCTGAGCCGTCTGCTTTGGCTGAGTAGTCTTGTACATTGCGCCAGACGGGATAGTCTGCGTTGGAAACACTGGGGGCGTATCCGCGTGCGTCGCCCTTGTGATCTTGATCTAAAAGCCAGTACGACGATGGAGAGGAGCTAGTGGGGCCTGTGCAAGTAGCACGTCTTTCTATTTCCCTACAGAATTCGAATAAGCCAAGACTGCCTATGATACCTTGAGCGAATGCAAATATTAGGTCACGAACTGCGATGAAAGTGGGACTACGAGCCCAGACACAGAAGCAAATATGGTCGCCGCAGCGGACCATAATAAGAGGTCGCGCATGGCGTACAGGGTACTAAAAGAGTGGATAGAGTGAGATAAATAGATGATGAAAAGCCGTCCCTACAGGCCCAAACATAGAGGGTATATCATTATTTTCTTATATCCATGGCAGTGAAACAGCTGAAGACCAGCATGCCCCTCAATCTCGCAGTGCATTTCCAAATGGGGTTTCATAACTCAATTAAAATCACGAAGCTGTCTTGGACAGGCCAATTGGAAACGTTGCAATTTCCGGAGCCTGCGTGACTGCAGAGATGCTGGGGCCAGAAAGCTCGATGTGGAAAATGGTTTTTCGAATTTAGGTCTTCCCGCTCTTTAGCACTAACGAAGGCAGGTGTTGATTGGCCCCGCGGAATCAAGCGATCTATGTTAGGAAATACCCCTGAACATTGGCCCGATGCCAAGGAGCGTTGTGAGGCCACACTAGTAGCCGAGCAGATCGTGGCAAACAATGTGCTGGGAAAAGCAAACCCTGGAATGGCATATGTACATCCCGACCCCGGAGTCCGGCTAGTAGATTCTGTACTCCGTACAGAGTTCTACTTCCACGGTACGGAGTACTCATGTGACGATTGGATTTATCATGTCGAGCACGGATTACTTATATAATTCCTATTTGGCAGTTGGGCGCGATGTTGTACAGACGCTTCACTGCCCGTATCCATGGATATCTTCGGGAGCGGGTATCTACTAACGATGAGTGCGATCGAAGCTCACAAAGCCAACTTGTGATTATTGAACTTCACCTGGGCACTGCCTGGAGGGTCTGATGGTATGATTCGCTGCTCAGTTGAATTATTAATTATGATAGTTGAGAGTCC
Organism: Mycosphaerella populi pn0402; assembly: GCA_002153405.1. Classification (NCBI taxonomy): domain Eukaryota; kingdom Fungi; phylum Ascomycota; class Dothideomycetes; order Mycosphaerellales; family Mycosphaerellaceae; genus Mycosphaerella; species Mycosphaerella populi. Next base: position 51,899 of record KZ119343.1, read on the forward strand.
ACTTCATATAATACCGTTGATTCTCAATCCTATATTGACGAGGGCTGCAAAACACGCTACCTTAAAGGGTTGTTCATTATTACAGTCATTCATTGCTTCTTTATAATTGCTCCCCCACCTTTTGACAACCCCTCCAATCTTCAAACGATCATTGCTTCTTGAAGAATTGGTTCTCTGGCCTCGGGAGTCCAAAATGCTCACGCAAAGTTGAGCCATTATAATCATTGCGGAACAGGCCTCTTCGTTGCAATTCTGGAACCAACTTGTCTGTCACCTCCTCCAAGCCTTGCGGCAAGAAGGGGAAGGTAACTGTGAAGCCATCCGACGCCTCCTCACGCAACCAAACCTCCATCTCATCCGCGATATCGCTGGGCGAACCCAGGAAGGCAAGCCCGGACTGACCACCCAGTCGTTGCGCCAACTGCCTGATCGTCAGACCCTCCTTCTTAGCCAGCCTCTCCACACTCTCTCTGCTGGTCTTGCTAGCATTTGTATCGGGTAAATTCCCTGGCAACGGTCCGTCGGGGTCATAACTGCTGACATCTGTACCCAATGCAATATTCAACGACGCAATCGCACTGTCATAGTGCACAAGGCTATCCAACTTGAGTCTCTTCTCCTGCGCATCCTGTTTGCTCTCTCCGACAATAATCAGCGCTGCAGGCAGAATCTTCAACCCGTCTCGTTTGCGCCCAGCTTTCTCTACTCTGCCCTTGATATCGGCATAGAGCTCCTTAGCCGTCTCAATATCCCGCGGACTGCAGAAGACCACTTCAGCCGTCTCCGCCGCTAACTGGCGACCCGGCTCGCTCTGCCCAGCCTGCACAATAACAGGCCAGCCCTGCGGCGGACGCGAGATATTCAGAGGCCCGCGCACCTTGAACTCATCCCCCTCGTGGTTCAGCGCATGCAGCTTCCCCGGATCAAAGTACTCTCCAGTCTCGACATCCCGCTTCAACGCATCATCGGCAAAGCTATCCCACAGTCCCGTTACGACATCGTAGAACTCACGGGCTCGCTTGTACCGATCGCTATGCGCCATGTGCTCGTCGAAACCGAAGTTCTTGCTTGACTCCGGGTTGCCTGTTGTGACGATGTTCCAGGCTGCACGGCCGCCGGAGAGATGGTCTAGACTGGCAAAGCGACGAGCGACGTGGTAGGGGAGGTCGTAGGTTGTACTTGCTGTTGCGGCTAGGCCAATCTTGTCGGTCACAGCGGACAGAGCAGAGAGCAGAGTGAATGGCTCGAAAGAGGTTACAGTGTGGCTGCGCTTGAGGGCCTCGATGGGCATGTTCAGTACCGCCAGGTGGTCGGCCATGAAGAAAGCGTCGAATTTAGCGGCTTCGAGCTTTTGCGCGAATTGCACAATGTGCTTAAAGTTGAAGTTTGCATCGGGGTAGGAGCCTGGGTATCTCCAGGCGCCGGTGTGTAGAGACACCGGCCTCATGAAGGCCGTAAGATGCAGCTGGCGCTTGGTTTCGTCTGCCATCCTGGGTTGCTTATAGCTATGGGATGCACTTGTTTATTTCTGGACGGTAAGAAAGGCCAAATGGGCCCAATGGGTGTTATATACCCCGCTCGATTTTGGAGATGGCATTTCTAAGCCGGTTTAATAATCCCCGGTATGGCCGGAGTTCGAAGTTATGGCGTGATTCTGGTGTACTTGTTGCGCAAGCGGGAGTTGTACCACGATCTTCCCCGCTGCACCACATCAGAGAGCATGATTTCTCAGCAAAGCGTGCATGAATGGTACAATACACGATTGCTTGAGCTGGGAACTCGCCCTGATACTGATTTCGCACGAAACAGTGGCAGAGTCTTCGCAAGTTTCACTTTGAAATCGAAGTCAGCGCTCTAGTCATTTAGCGTGGGGAATATACGCCCAAGAAGTATGGCTTTATCATTGCTTAGACTAGATTGTAGTAAACATTAAACATTATTATATACATAAGATAAAACACCAATATCACCTCTGATAAACCCCGTGCATTGTCATCCAGCCCATACTGCGATCAGTTGGCTCCAAGTTCACTTACAGTCATCCGATCATTATGGTAAACAGCCCCTCCACTACACAAATGTCATTACTCCGGGCATTCAGTCTGATATAAATCAATCGAAGCAGACAACCTTGACCTTCTCCAAGTGTTTCAAGCCTCCTCAGACTCAGGCTTCTTCTCTGTCCCCTCTGCTCTTGCCCCAGATTTTCGCTCCATGTCACAGGCTACCGATGCTCGGATCATGAGAACCAGGTTAAATACCCTACAAAAACATACATATTAGCTAATGACCTTGAAATCGCTCCTCACATGGTTATCATGAGTAAGATCCCTAACTCACAGTCCCAAAAGCATCATGGCGAGAGCAAAGCACTCTACACCATACAGTGTTTTGGCTTCTTGAGTATCATCCGAATATCCGCCAGTTTGGTACTCCGCGAACTCATTCAAGTAAAATGAGACTGTTATGATCTGCGCAAGAAAGGCTAGAAGATCGAAGGTGATGCCAACTCCTGGATGAACCCTGTAGTTGAAACAAACGACGACTAGAAGGAAAATGGCGGACCAGAGGAACGCATAGGAGGACTATGATTCACTCATCTTGTGAGCGTGCAGACTCAATATAAGGGGGGGTTCAGCGAATGATCTTACAGTACCAAGATTGATGGACGACCACCCACTCCCCAGTCCGTCAATATAAGCTATCCCTTTCTCGTGCTCTGTCAAAGCCCACGCGAAGCAAATAACGCAAGTCATTTGACAGATTAGGGCCCCAAATCGCAAAGTTAAGAATGATAGCCATTTCTTGTCCTGTCGAGGGACAGCTTCAAGGCACCACGATGAAGTGACGGGGTCGTATAGTTTGGAAGGCATGGCGGTTTCGATAGAGGGGGAAAGTTCCTGGATGATAGCCTCAGTCGCCAGTCACTGAGCCTCCGAGGGCATCGGCTGTTAAAAGCTGGGGGAGTATCTTGGCGGAATGTGCATCTTTTCCATATCTATATAACACAGCCAAGAAGAGCCTGCGTCGGACTTCCGTTACGCAGGCCTTGATGACGATGCCAAGTTCCTGCCAAGCAGACCTGAGGGAAAGGCATGAACCAGTGATCTTTGAACTCCGGGCTCCCCATAAAACAAGTTCTTTATTTAGACAGTGCACCCGTTCCTTCCTACCACAATAGCCTTTCTCAGTCGGATGGGGGCCGGACCCAAACCACGTATAATCACGAGGACGAGACTCCGCATTTCATATTCGCCACCCGATCTCGAGAATTGAACAGATTGTAACTTGTCATCTTCCACCAAACCAGCTATCTCAATGCTATCTAGTCAGGAATCATGTTTCAGCCTCAATTCCGCATTACGGAAGAATCACTGGGTCACCATTACAATGTGGTTCCCACGAAAGACGCCGGTAACCAAAGTCACATATTCATAGAGAACTCTCCATCTGCAGCCAGAGAGCCCGATCTCACCTTCTACAATGGGCCTAGTGCTAGGGATCCGCCGATCGGGCTCTCCAAATTCTCGCGCTTCTCAAAGGATTGCGATGTTCGAGTATCTGCCGAGGAATTATTGGATAAAGAGGACTGGGTGACGTTGAAAAGCGATAGTCTCATGTCCATGAAATATCTTTTTCGAATCCCAAACCAGCCATACTCAAGACTAGCGTGGAAGAAGACCCGATCTATGGGATTGGGCTCCAGTGCGTATGGGAATATGAAATTAGTCTCCGAGGACGACAAGGAGGTTCTGGCTGTTTTCTCCCCGGATGCCTTTTCCCTGGTCAGTGGACGCCTGGACATTTTACAGGACTATGGGGAGCTATTCAATATTTGGGTGCTTGTCACTGGTATCACTGTGCGTGAAAAGTTGCGACGCCGGACTAATAGCACGGTGAGGGCGAAAGAGAATGTCTATACTATGGGAGCAGCAGGAGGTGGCTTTGGGGCCAGTGGAGGTGGTGGTTGTTGATATCTCTGAAATACTATACAAGCCATAAGAATAATAGGCCATCCGCAAGGAATATGCAATGACATTGACTAGATGAATCGATTTCTGCCATCGAGAACTGCAAGTACTTCTTCTATGATCTTTTGACAACGTAAAGGGCCTACGAGGCTGGTCAAGAAATAAGCTAAACGAACTGAGGGTTTAGCATGCTAGGAAGGCATTTTACAGAGATCCTTGAATGAAACAATACGAGTTCGATTGGGTAATGTTATGCCAAGAACAAAAATCGGAGACTAAGCTCCGCCACCAGCGCCAGGCACAAAGCCCTGCAAAAGTAAAGGACTCCACCAGACTGAGAAAGCCGAGAAGATAAAGAAACAAGGTTAGATGAACGAACAATTAGGCCCGTAGGCTTCGTTGACAGATGAGACTATGTCAAAGGATACACAATAAACAAATGCGACGGCCACAGGTCAATGGCGACAAGCCCTCTGCAGGAGTGCTCTACCAGGAGTGTGGCTCGGCGCGACAAACATACAAGCTGTCGTAAAGTAGTCAATGAGGACGTGAGATGCCACAATGCATTGTTCAGACTTGATCGTCACGTGAAAGATGAGAAGGTCATTATCAATAAGATGCCTCCAAGCTGCCAATGCAGCAACGCTCGCTTTTGGTTTGAGGATGATCAAACCCGATGCAAGAGCTCAATAATACAGTCGAGATAAGAGATGATAAGGTAAACGAGCGGACAACCATCAAATGAGGTCAAGGCAGACTGCTGGGCCATTGCAACTTTTGACGGCTGCGCAGTGCTGATGCGATAGTAAAAAGAAACTCCACATTATGCAGACATATTGATGCTGAGGGTATTTATGCGAGCGAGCCAAGGAGAATGCGTTTCCCAAGGTCGAACGGGATTATTGGGAATTGGAAGGATGAAGGGTGCAAGAACCGTGAGAGAGAAAAAAAAAAAAAAGCAAGGTTAAATCGATGACAGTTTGGGAGTAGTGAGGATGGCGCGAGATTGTTGACGAAGTCTGACTTGGAAACCAAATGATGTTCTTTGAAATTACAGGTAGTCCACCTCCAATGTCTCTTTGAGAGGCCGTTGGATCTCAAAGAGCAAGGAGTCAAGTTCGGTCCAATTTGCCATGTTCTGTGCAAAACGGCGATGTTTCCTTGTCAAAGTATGCTATATTGAATGTCAACTCGAGTTCATGAATAATTGCTGAATGGAACAGGGCACTAACCTCTTCAAAATCATCGAACTTGTCTCTGCAATTCTCACAATATCCGGGTTTCGGATCTCGACGACGTTCGGTCTTTTTCGGCTGTTCTTGCGGTTCGTCTCGGCGACGTTTTGTGCCAGCAGGAGCACCTTCGGACTGATTAGACCTGTCCTCTAGACCATCGCCAGTCTTTTCTGTGGCAGAAGATTTGGTAACGTGATTCTGCTCAGCTTTTGGTGGTTGTGTTGCAGAAGTACTGCTGGGGCGCTGAGGTGCAGCCATAGACCCAGGGGCGATAACACCAGTGCCCTTTTCCAATACCTTTCTCTTCAAACCGTGGACTTCTTTACTTAAGCCTGCTTTCGCTCCGGGTGCGGCAGCGGTCGAGGAGATCATCTGTGAGCGAATGGCAGATGTGACATTTGATGGTTGTACACCAGACGCTGCAGGTTCACGGCCAGTGTAAAAGGGTCCGGTACGGGGGAATGGTGGTGGAATGAAGCTCTCGGAGCTCTTTCGCTCATGGCCTTCTCCTCTGAGTGGTTTTGTTTGGTCTTCCGATCGGCCTGATAAAGGTCGCTTTTCTGGCCGCTTGTACTCGTTTAATAGGTCTTCATTAGGATTGGTGTTATCAACCTTTTCAGCAAGAGGGGCAGTAGGAGCCGCGGTGACCGATTCCGGTACCTTACGATCCTCGACAGCAGGATTGGCTTCCTTTTTAGCCTTTGATGTGTCACGAGTCTTGGGCCGATCATAGTCCTTTCGTGTTGGGGGCTCATCAATAAATGGGCATTTACCCAGAGGTGCGCTTCTGAACTGCGGCCAAGCTCCATCTTGGCGTCTGGAGACCCGAGAGTATTCCCTGACCATGACTGGTTTGGTCTTTTCGTTCATATCGTGAATGTAGATGAAGGGACCCTTGAATAGAAGCATCTCCATCGAAGACAAGGGGTCACGATCTGAAGGGCCATTCATTTGCTCCTGACGAAGGACACGCGAGAGATCATTATCCCGGCCCGTGTTTGCCTGAGTACTAGTTGTCTTGTTTCTCGCAGTGTCGTTTTGACCACCGATATCATTATCGTTAATTGTTGTGATCATGCGTTGCAACTTTTCCAAGGCCCATATCTTCATGTTCATTTGTCGAGCCCTCTGAAGAACATCCATGCTTCCTTGATCACGACGCTCAGTCTTGGGGGGAGCATTATATGAGTCGGCATATTTATCGAGCAGGGAGGGGTTGACCGTTTGCGAGGCACTGTCTCCAGCAGTATCTGCATCCACTTCGGTTGGACTTGTCGCAGCGGTTTCGACGGCAGGAATTGGGCGAGATGTAACGACGTGGGTAACTAAACGTGAGAAGAACTTTTCCTCGCGCTATGAAGCTCTGAGTTAGTGGGAGTTTCCATAGACAAGACATGTACGGCCGTAGAACGCGAATGTGAGAGCCACAAACACGGTCCAAGCTGGATTCTGGCGGCACTTACAGCTCCAAGAGCAACAACCTGGCGGGAGAATTTCCGTCGGACATCTTCAGGAATGCTGTCAAAGTAGAACACAAACTGGGGAAAGGCTTTGCGGTAATGCTTCTGCCACTGGCGAATTGTATCCAGAGTATCCGTTGATTGCTTTTCCCCCTTTGTAACCTTAACTTGAGAAGTGCGATCTTTTTCCCGGGCAGCAACCAGCTTCTTCTCGAATGCACTAGGATTGCCATGATTGGAACGCCTTGTGAAGAGCTTCGACTCCGCAGAACCATTGATGACAGTCGAACGGCTCCGTGATGGAGATCGAGTCTCTTGTTCCTCCTGCTCCATCACCTGCTTCTTCGGCGGGGGCTGGCCATGGGGGATTTCAAATTGATTCGATCGAGCACGTTTCGCGGGTAGAAGGGCGGATCGATGAGGCGAGTTGGTTGCATTCGGTACGTTGGCAAGAGGACGACGAGCCGCCATGTTCATTGAGGTTTGGGGAGACGGCGGAACGAATACAGCAGCCATAAGGGCACAATCCTTTCGGATTGAACGCGTTCAGAGCTGGTGCTAGGATGAGTGAATAGGTTGAGGGGAGGGGTATTCAAGATCGAGCACGCGACGTAATACACGTCTTCGCAAGGCTCGAACGAAGTTAAGGAGAGATCATGATAACATGAAGTGACATGAAAGCGAAGGGTGGGAGGCCGAGCAGCTGAAACTCGGAAGCTTGGGTGGAAAGATGGAGAGAGAGCTTGGGGTAGGAAAGGAACAAGAAGACCGCAGGGCAAAGTCGTGTGGTGGAGCCGCCGTTTGTTTTGGGCGTGCGCCGGGACAACCACTGGCGTCGCGCGAAGCATGAACATCAACAATTGCATTCTTCTTCAGGGCGCGACGTGCCTTTGGCCTAATTCATTCTTGAAATTAATCTTGGCTTATTCAATCTTACTGCTAATTATCACAACCCATGTCTTTATTGTATCCAAAGGATTGGCCCATCTTGTGCGCTGCTTGTAACCAAACACCAGCCACCAAGCCCCACCAGCCACCGCGAAATTGAGTCTAAACAAAGGCTCGCAAACTACTACTCCGAAACGTGACATACAACACACATTTCAATAATGAATAATATTACATGGACTCTGAGGGGTATCTGCTGACTAGTATACATCTCGAAACAACCTAACTGCGCAGTGCCTCGATATCGTCCACCTATGATCATAGTTAGTTAAGAGCAGGGGATTTGAGAGGGGTCATTGCTAACCTCTTTAACAGCTTCAGGTGTCAACACAATCGGGTGGTCATCTCCTACACAGACACTGTCCTCAATCCGGATTCCAATACCTCGGAAGTGGGCAGGCCATCTCTCATCATCGGGAACGTAAATACCACTAAAGAAATATTAGCCATACAGTCGACTGTGACAGGTATTGGGCACTACGCACGGTTCAATGGTAATGCATTGTCCGGCCTTCAGGCTGTATCCTCTGGAATATCCAGGGCAATCATGAACATCGAGACCAATATAGTGGCCGAGATGATGAGGGAACAAAGTATTCATTGCCTAGGTCGAGTTAGCAGAAACTCCAACATGTAGATAGAATAGCGGATATCTTACGCTTCCGGAAACATCAAAGCCAAGCTGTTTCAATTGGTCCTTCAATGCGTTCTCTGCGATACCATGCAATTTGTCGAGGGATAAGTTGGCGCTCTCACGGCAAAGAGCTAAACATGTTCGATGAACATTCAAAACAGCGTTGTACAGGTCTCTTTGTGGGTCAGTAAACTTTCCGTTCACGGGCCAAGTTCTTGAAATGTCGGAGATGTAACCTCCAAATTCCTATTGAAAGGTGTAAGTTCATGGTATGTGTACTGATCAGATATGAATCGGACAACTTACACCACCGCCATCAACAAGTATCAAGTCACCGTCTCTGTGAGCAAAAGGTTAATATGACAGCTCAAAAACTTCAAGAGATGTTTTACCTTAATATATCGTCATTTCTAGTATAGTGGATATTAAGCGCATTCTATGCTTGTCAGCTCGAATCGTCACAGCAATCAAGAGGTATACATACTCGGCCACCCGCCACTACGGGAACAAATGCGCTAGTATCAGCACCATTGAACTTGAACTTGTATTCGAGGAATGAGCACAACTCCTTTTCAGTAGCAAATGTTTCCCGCATCGAATCGGTGAAGGATCGGCCTGACGCCTGGCCAAGCAGGCGCAGATGTACAACCTCATTCTCGGATTTAAATACTCGCATCTCATTAAGAAGTGGTTTCAGAGACTTGACCTTGCGGTGATCCACAAACTTTTTCAGCTTTTCGGAGGCAACTGTCGGGCCATAAAGATAACGGTGCAATGATGATCTCGATCCATCCATTGTGGGAATGTCCGAATAGACCTCTGTGGCCCTGGCGACGATCTTGGGAAGGATTTCTCCGATGTTCTCGATGTTTCCTGTCTATTAAATCAAGATGATTAGTTATTATAACTACCCCATTACCACTTCGTATACATACCTCGTCCGCATTGAAGACGTCCTGCGCGGCCTGGGTACCAGAGCGTGCTCCATCCCAAAGTTCCGCTTTGGCATCCTTTTCTCTAACGTAGAGATGAAAAACATGGTTGTCGCCAGATCCATCATTCACAATAACCGCCAGAGCATTAGGTTCGTTAAAGCCTAAAAAGTTGAATCGTATGATCAGCCTGAGGGCGAACCAATCAATCGTTTTGGATCATACCGGTTAAGTAGAAGAAATTCGACTCCTGCCGATATTCATGGAAAATTCCAGGAGCACGATATTTGACTTCAGAGGCTGCAAGAATCGCAACACCTCCTTCGGGGAGTTTGTTGGCAAGTCGAGATCGACGCTGAGCGTATTCGAGGGCAGTGATTCCGGGAGTGACTGTGCAGAGCAATAGCTAGTTAGCCAGGAAGTAAATTAACGAGAACAGGTCAGTTACATACGCTCTCCAGGACTCAAAAGATGTGGATGTGTCTCGTGCAATGGCTGTCCGAATTTGAGTTCGGCGGCCTGGACGGAGGTAGTGTAAGTCCTACGAAGAGGTACTCGATTGCGACCCAGTGTCCGGCATGCTGGCTGAATAACGGGATTCGAGTGACGCAGTCGTCTTGCGCACTGTCGGACAAGCGCTCTGCACATCGCCATACTCAAAGACGTGCCAACGCGAATGGGGTATGATCTTACTCCGCGTAGCGCATCCTGGGTTGATCGCGATCTTTAGCCGGGCGGTGTACCCCGGTGGCCAATAGGCGTACGGCCGTTAAAATCTACATCCAGCTTGTCATGATTCTGTACCACTTATTGTACCATAAAGAGCTAATATTAGTTGGACATTTGCCCAGGTGGTCATTACTTGTAACACCAAGGTCAATCTCGGGTGTCTTGACTTCTGTAACCTTGGAATTACTTCCAAGGTTAATTGTATTCATGCGTCGGTCCCTTCCAAGGTTTGTCTCGAGGATATATTTTATTGTCAGCATTACCTAGGTAGGTCTCTGAATAGGTTTTCTTTCTCTTCACAAGGCATTCCAAAAAGTAGAAATAAATTTAGAGGTGACATATTCCAGAAAATCATATTACTTCCAAAGTTTCTCTTTCATCT